>JAVJIF010017810.1:0-96835 GCA_038442645.1 Agave tequilana | reverse complement strand
TTGATTTAGAAAAACAGTTTTTATTATGAGCCAATATTTTCAAGTTACAAAAATAGTCAAATCTTAATAACATGCCTTGATTTTGTGCAAGCATGTTTCTATATTATAAAACTATTTTTTGTAGAATTTCTAAGTATTTATGGGATTTTTTATTAAGCCAAAAAGACCAATCTTTAATCCAAAATTTTCAGGTTCTAGCAGTTCTGATTTTTCAGAACTGACAGTGGTCGGTCGACCGGGTCGGTCGACCGGACGTGCACAGACGTGCACGCCTGTGTACACTGGAGAACGATCGACCGTGCCGGTCGACCGCTTCAGAGAGTCTGCTCTCTGGAAATTCGGTCGACCGCACCGGGACCGACAGAGAAGTAATTCTCTGCTCCAGGTGCGCGGTCGACCGGGCCGGTCGACGGAGGCTCAACGGTCGGATTCTTGATCGTTGGCGGTCGACCGGAACCGGTCGACCGGCAGCTCTGACAGAGCCTAACGGTCAGATTTTCTGCCTTTATAAAAGGGGGTTTTGTCATTGTTTGAAGCTAAGATTTTAGGAGAGCTTTTGTCCATTATTTCCATTCTTTTAGCAGAGTTTTCTCCACAAAATAGAGTGCCAATATTTCCTATCAAAAGGGATTTTATCAAGAGAGTGTTTATTGTGATTTCTTGAGTTTTCCATCAAAGTCTTTCCTTGATTTCTCACACTACACTTGAGCATCCATAGTTATATCTATCCTATAGGAGTGTTGTAATGAGAGTTTTTGTAGGGATCAAGTGTTTAGATCACCAAGATTTCATCTTGTACTTTGAGGAGACGGGCAAGTGTGCTCATGGTTGTTTAGGGTTCGGGTGCGAACTCTTGTAGCTTGAGGTGCGGCCCTCAACGAGCGGTGGGCTTGTGGTGTGTAAGGGACTTTGGGAGTCCGAGGGGCTTGTAGATGTTGCGGCACCAAGGAGAGATCCGGTTGGATCGTGCATAGTGGAAATCCTTCGTGTGTCGAAGGCGGGGATGTAGAGCAAGTGTGCTCGACCTCGAAACAAACCCTTTGTGTTTGCGATTGCTCACTCTAGCTCTCTTACTCTTTTTTCTCACTTATATCTTGCATTACTTTATAGTCTTTATCTTTTATATGCATGATATACCTTTGTGCTCATAATTGCTATACTTGCTTGGGATTGTTATAACACTAGTATTCAACCAAGAGAGCCAACGCGGCACCTCAACCCATTCAAGGGGAATCTAGAGGAGTTTGTCCAGAGCCTCGCAAGGGGAATTCGGCAACACTCTTGTGTTATACATTAAGTGTTCAATTAAAAGAAGTTTAATTTGGTCAACTTAGTTTTAATTCCGCATTATTTTGTTCATAAGTGACCATTAGATTAGCCATCACCTATTCACCCCCGCTCTAGTGATCTTACAATTGGTATCAGAGCTAGTGCTCTTGATATTGGGTCTAACAACCTAAGAGTTAAAGATCCTCTTTTAGGCTCTAATCACAAGATTTGTACACACACAATGGATTCATGTCACCACCCACCTTTGAAATTCTTAACATCCAATTTGGAAGGTTAAGATGTCTTTGTTTCTCAAAGGACTTGGCCTTAGTGTATAATCTTGCCACAACTAATAAAGGATATTGCTTAAATGGTAAGAACATTGAGGCTAATGCAAAAGCCCTTCATGCTATTAAGTCAACCCTAAATGATGATTATTATCTAGGGTTTCTAATGTTGAATCGGCTTTTGTAGCTTGGAACATCATCACCTCCCTTGGCGAAAAGGACCTATACTATGCGGGGAGAGATTCGGACGTTGGAAGCGACATCTCTAACGTATGCTATATGGTCCAAGGGGATAACCCCCTTGAGGTAAACTCCGAATCCGATGATGAGGACATGTCATATGATGAGCTCACTTCATTTTGCCAAACAATTCTTGAGAAATATGACATGATTAAAAAGGAAAATAAAAATTTGAAAGAAAATTCTTGCATGCATATAGAACAAGATTCTTTTAAATCTAACATTGCATGTTTAGAAAAGGACAACAACAATTTGAAAAAGAATTTGATGCCATGATTAATGAAAAAGATTCATTAGAAAATAAAATGGGCTGCTTAGAAAAAGAAAACAAAGTTTAAAAAATGAGAATGTTTCTTTGCTTACAAAATTGAATGATTTATATGAAGGAACACTATTTTTGAAAAATAAGATTGATTTGGTGGGAAAAACAAAAGGAAGTTGTTTTTCAAGAAAATAAATCTTTAAAAGAAAAATTTGTGAAAATGAAAAGGAAAATGTTTGTAAAAAGAAAAAGAAAATTGTTCATATATCTCATCATGCTTCTCATGCACACATTGATCAAAATGAGATTAAAAATTTGAAAAATAAAATTGATAATTTGAGCGCTAATTTGAGCTCATGTGCTTTCAATCATACTAGATTGGAATCCTGTTTCAAAAGAAACAAGTTCCTCATACTCATGCACATTCACATCATGCATATGCTTATGATGCACATCATGCTCACACTCCCACTCATAAGTATGCTAAGGTGTACACATGTACACATTGTGGCCGCAAAGGCCATTTAGCAAAATTTTGTTATGAAAGGTTAAATGTTCTTATTTTTGATAAAAATAAAAATGCTTGGGTTCCTTACAAGACTAACCCATAGGGACCCAAGAAAATATGGGTACCAAAATTCCCACCTTGTGTATTTGATGTAGGTGAGGAATCTCTCAAAACGTGAGAGATTTGGTGCCTTGATGGTGGGTCCATTTGAACTAAAATGACACATACTTGGAGCACCGCTATCAAGGAATTTTGGTGAGTCAACCACCATGCTAGGAGCTTTGGAGAGTTGGTAACGATTTCTAAACTCCTATTTCATTTATGCACATGCTTTTAATTTCATGTAGCATGTTCATATTTTTTTGGTACTTCATGTGGCATTACATGCTTAAATGTAGAATGTGTCAAAACTTGCATTTATACATATATGAATAGTGAACTACAATTGACTCATACATATTTGAACTTCATGCTCATTTGTATCCACTATATGCATGTGTATAGGCTAGTTTTGATGATTCGGTCATTTATACTTGTTATGCCTATCTTTGATCTTACTTCATGTACATGTGTGTTTAATTCAAATCTAATAAATATACATGTATACCCCTTGAGTCATTTGCCTTCATGCAATATATATTGACTCTTTTCATATTTGGGATATGTATGCATATTGTTAGAATTGGATAAATCATACATATACCATGAAGATTAGTATTTTAAATAAATAATAAAAAAATATGATTTTTCATGTTTTTAATTTGTATTAAAGATTAAAACATGTGTAAAACAAAATGTGATTTATGATCTTTTTGAGCTTGAATGACTATTTTCATAAGAATGCTATTTACATGATCTTTTGAACACTCATCTTTATGATACAAAATATTTTGAACTTTATAGACCATGAGTGATTAAATCTTTATGTATTTAGCAATGCTTTATGAAAAATATATGATTTGTTTTAAGATGAAAAATAAGATTTTCATGAGATTCATGCTTCACTTTATATTTCATGAAAATACCATTTACATAACCTTTGAACACTCATCTTTTATGATAAAAGATAATTTTTGAGCTTTATGGACTATGAGTGCTTAAAACTTGTATGTATTTAGTATAATTCATGAATAACATATGATTTCATGTTTTTTGAAGGATCTTTAACTAGTTTTTCAAAAATTATTTATAACTAGTTATTTATTCTTCAAATTTGGTAGTGCTTAGATATAACTATCTTTTAAACCTACCAAATTTTTGGTTATGAGTATATACATGATTTACAGTGTTAATTTTACAATTGGTATATTACTCACATTTTGGATCCTATATATGTATGCCCTAATTTTCAAATTGGTCTTATCTATTCACATACATATATATGATTTTCATGTGCTTGCTTTACATTGATTTACATTCTTAAAGCACAAAAGTTTATGCGAAGTTAAGTTAACACCTTATATTAACTATGCATAAGCTTATAGAAAATAAAAGATTTTATTTTAGATTTTTCATTTGGTATCTATATGCTTCAACTTCAAATTTGCTATATAATTGATATCAATATGTTTGAAACAATAAAAACATTTTGCAATGATAACTTGATATCACACATCTTCAAGTGCTATTTTCTATTGGTATCAAAATTACAAATTATGATTGGTTCAAAATTTGTTTTATTGAGAAAAGTTCAAAATTTTGTTTTAATAAAAAAAAATTAAAATGTTTTGTTTTGTATTTCCTATATGCAAGGAGAGCTAACATCTCTCTTACATATAGATTCATGTTGAGTATATTATAAATTGAGGAGGTTGACATCTCTTCTTTATATGATATACGTGTGTAGGGGAGCTTCACATCTCCTTCTATGCATTACATAATGTGTGTTATGTGAGTTAGGGTTGTCATCCCTTCTTCATGTAATGCATATGTGTAGGGAAGTTAACTTAGCGTCTTCCTCTTCATGAATGTATATCGCATATAAATCTTATTGATTGATTTGATTTTACCCTCTTGATTTCCTTATTTTTGACAAAAAGGGGGAGAAAATTTGTTTGATGATTTGAACTTTGAACCCTTTGTTGATGATTGACAAAAAGGGGGAGAAGTATTTGAGTTATATGCATGATTTCCTTAAGAGGAGAAGTATTTGTTCCTTACTTAAGGGAGAGAAAGATTTTGAGATGATTTGAGTTTTTATACTTGTGCTTTTACTCATGCATAGCAATAATATAATAAGATAAAAGTTTGAGAAAAAGATTTGTGCATTCATTTGCATACATATTTATGTGCTTTAATGTCATATCTACTTATTTCTAGTGATGCATGAGTTAAGGGGGAGCTTCTTTGAAGCTTTACTTTAATCCATGCATATATAACTTCATGAGTTTTGTCATCACAAAAAAGGGGGAGATTGTTGGCCCAAAGGCCTATCACCCTAGTTTTGATGATGATCAAACTCATGAAGTTATGTTTACTAATGATCTTGTGTTTAATTAGTGACAGATTCTTTATCAAGATCTTAGTAGGTGTGGAGCTTCAACAAAGGATAAAAATGTCAAGTTGGAAGCTAGCACCGGTCGATTCACGAGCCTATGCATCAAGACCACATCTAGAGATGAGCTCGGTGGATTGCATGTGGACCAAGTCAAGAAGATGAGAAGACTTCAAGGAAGACTTCAAGAAGATGAAGACTTGTGTCTAGGTATAAGATTTGTTTTTGTTTTATTTAAAATGTAAAGGATAGAATAGTTGGTGGATTGCTCAAGTCATATCACACACACACTCTTGATAGAATTGTTCTCATGATAAAAATTTCATTTATAAAAGATTTTCTTGTTAAGAAAAGATTTTCATTGTGACAAAATTCTATTTGGTTCTTGGTATTTCAAGTTTACATATCTTATATCCAAAACCAAGTTTAGTGCTTTATGTCAAAAACTAGATATTTCATCTTGATTGTGTAGTGGATCATATCCATACACACTATGCTTTAAAGTATATCTTGTTTTTGTATTTGATAAGATTTTCCTTATGACAAAATATCTACTTTGGGTTTTGGTAATCTCTTATATACATATCCTTTAACCAAAACAAGTTTAGTGCTTTATGTCAAAAACTAGATATTTCATCTTGATTGTGTAGTGGATCATATCCATACACACTATGCCTTAAAGTATATCTTGTTTTTGTATTGATGAAAATTTGGAAAAACATGTTGATTTAGAAAAACAGTTTTTATTATGAGCCAATATTTTCAAGTTACAAAAATAGTCAAATCTTAATAACATGCCTTGATTTTGTGCAAACATGTTTCTATATTATAAAACTATTTTTTGTAGAATTTCTAAGTATTTATGGGATTTTTTATTAAGCCCAAAAAGACCAATCTTTAATCCCAAAATTTTCAAGTTCTGGCAGTTCTGATTTTTCAGAACTGACAGTGGCCGGTCGACCGGGTCGGTCGACCGGACGTGCACAGACGTGCACGCCTGTGTACACTGGAGAACGGTCAACCGTGCCGGTCGACCGCTTCAGAGAGTCTGCTCTCTGGAAATTCCGGTCGACCGCACCGGTCGACCGACAGAGAAGTAATTCTCTGCTCCAGGTGCGCGGTCGACCGGGCCGGTCGACCGGAGGCTCCAACGGTCGGATTCTTGACCGTTGGCGGTCGACCGGACCGGTCGACCGACAGCTCTGACAGAGCCTAACGGTCAAATTTTCTGGCCTCTATAAAAGGGGGTTTTGTCATTGTTTGAAGCTAAGATTTTAGGAGAGCTTTTGTCCAGTATTTCCATTCTTTTAGCAGAGTTTTCTCCACAAAATAGAGTGCCAATATTTCCTATCAAAAGGGATTTTATCAAGAGAGTGTTTATTGTGATTTCTTGAGTTTTCCATCAAAGTTCTTTCCTTGATTTCTCACACTACACTTGAGCATCCATAGTTATATCTATCCTATAGGAGTGTTGTAGTGAGAGTTTTTGTAGGTGATCAAGTGTTTAGATCACCAAGATTTCATCTTGTACTTTGAGGATACGGGAAAGTGTGCTCGTGGTTGTTTAGGGTTCGGGTGCGAACTCTTGTAGCTTGAGGTGCGGCCTCAACGAGCCGGTGGGCTTGTGGTGTGTAAGGGACTTTGGAGTCCGAGGGCTTGTAGGTGTTGCGGCACCAAGGAGAGATCTGGTTGGATCGTGCATAGTAGAAATCCTTCGTGTGTCGAAGGCGGGGATGTAGAGCAAGTGTGCTCGAACCTCGAAACAAACCCCTTTGTGTTTGCGATTGCTCACTCTTGCTCTCTTACTCTTTTTATCTCATTTATATCTTGCATTACTTTATAGTCTTTATCTTTTATATGCATGATATACCTTTGTGCTCATAATTGCTATACTTGCTTGGGATTGTTATTAACACTAGTATTCAACCAAGAGAGCCAACGCGGCACCTCAACCCATTCAAGGGGAATCTAGAGGAGTTTGTCCAGAGCCTCGCAAGGGGGAATTCGGCAACACTCTTGTGTTATACATAAGTGTTCAATTAAAAGAAGTTTAATTTGGTCAACTTAGTTTTAATTCCGCATTATTTGTTCATAAGTGACCATTAGATTAGCCATCACTATTCACCCCCCCTCTAGGTGATCTTACAAGTCTTACATACCTATTTCAGTGGTTATATCCACAAGTTTTAGAGCTATATTTCCAAATCAAAGAGAGTTTATCAAGAGTGTTTTCAAAGTGATTTCTTTAAGTTTTCACCACACATTCCATTCTTGTTTTTTCTCACAAAAACTTGAGCTATCCATTGCTATATCTACTTATACGAGTGTTGTTATGAGATTGTTTTTAGGTGATTAAAGTGTTGTGATCACCAAAGAATTCATCTTTGCTTTGAGGAGGCAGACGTGTGTGTTCACATTATTTTGGGTTCTAGTGGGAACTCAGTGTTTGAGGTGCGGCCTCGGCAAGCTAGTAGGCTTGCGGTATGTAGTTCTTGCGGAAGGGAACAAGTGAAGGGACTAGAGAGTCCAAGGAGTTCAAGTATGAACTCGCCTTGTAGGTGTTGCGGCGCCGAGTGATCCGGTGTGATCGGTTTATAGTGAAAATCTTTTATAGTGTTGAAGGCGGGGATGTAGAGCAAGTGTGCTCGAACCTCGAAACAAATCTCCCGTGTTTGCGATTGCTCTCTCTATCTCTTATTGTCTTTATATCTTGCATACTAATATTGTCTTTATCTTTATATGCTTGATATATTTGTGCTTATTGTCATATGCTTGGGGATTATTTACTAACACTTGTATTCAACCAAGAGAGCCAACACGGCACCTCAACTCTTATTTAGAGGAATCTTGAGGAGTTAGTCTAGAGCCCTTCACGGGGAATCCGGCTACACTCTTGTGTTATACTTGGAGTTTAGTTTAAGAAATTTTAGTTTGCATAAATAGTTTTAATTCCTCATTAATTGACCATTAGATTAGCTAGTCACCTATTCACCCCCTCGGTGATTTCAAAACTTACCTAAATTATCTTTAGTATTTAGAACAAAACATTTACAACCAAAAACTTTAAAATAAGAATATTTGGTTTTCTTGAATAGTAAATTTCGAAAGAAGTTTTAGAAGTATTTTTGCAAAAGAAAACCTTATTTGATATGTAACAGGATGTGTTTACGGCCTCGGCCCATAGGTATTGAGGGAGACTATATTCATTTATCATAGTCCTAGCCATTTCTTGTAGTGTTCGATTTTTCCTCAAACTACTCTATTTTATTGTGGAGTTCTAGGATAAGATAAATTCATGTTTAATTCCATGTTCTTCGCAGTAAGTGATAAAGGATTTGCTATTGAATTCATCACCTCTATCACTTCTTATTCGTAAAATTGAAGAATATTTTTCCTTTTCAACTCCTTTCCTAAATATTTAAAAATGTGAAAAGGCTTGATTTTTTATGTTCTAAAAAGAAAACCCAAGTAAAATAAGAAAAATCATCAACCAATACAAAAGCAAAATGATTTTCACTTAGACTTTGGTTTTAGTAGTGTTTTCCATTATGTTCGCAAGGGAAAAAAAACTTACAATAAAAGGTTTGAGGAGCTAAATTACAAGTATTCTTAAAAAAGATTACAAGTAGATCTCCTCAGAGATTCTGGAGAAGTGTGCCGATAGGAGTCTGGTCAGCGCCCGACCACTTTGTCCCTTTGATGATGCGAGCGATGAGATTCCCTTCTCGCCTGGTTCGGGGAATCAGAGAATAGAAGGTTGGTAGAACCCTCTTGCTGCTTTTCAAAACCGCCTTCAATTAGGAATTCCTTCTCGCCTGGTTTCGGAGATTCTTGAGAAGAAGGACGATGTTAGGGTATCAACACCCTGGATAGAGAAAGCAATTCTCTAAAAGGTCTCTGAATTCGAGAGCGCACGGTGCTTTATGAAGAAGCCTCTGCTTGTGGAGTCCGTATGCGCATTTTCTCTTCTCTCTGGTCTCGTGCGTCCGTATGCGTGCCTCTCCTTGTACCCCTGGTGGGCTATTTATAGGGAAAGCAAGGGTTAATCGTCCCTTGAAAATATGGAAACAGATTGAATTAGATCTGTTTAAATCTGGAAAGTAGCCTTGCTGCGAGGCTAAAATCAGCTTCTGCGAAGCTAGAAATGGCAGGTCGGTTGATCTTCTTGATCCTTTCCATATCGTAGGAGGATTTCCCCTGATCTTCTTACTCGTTTTAGGAGAGTCAAGAGATTGTGGCAATCAACTGCCAAATTTGATCTCTGATTGATCTTAATTGGATTTGATCTGATTGGATTTGATCTCATCTGGAGATTGATTGGTCCAAGGTTGACCATAGCAGACTAATGGCGGAGCTGCCCGCATTGAGCTCGTAGCAGAGCTAGAGGCTGCTTCTAGCGAAGTCCGAAAGAAACCCTTTGGCGGAGCTGGAAGTCCTCTGTGGCAAAGTTGCGAGTTAGCTTTCTGGCGAGGCTTTGGATGGCTTCGAGACGAAGTCGAGTGATATTAGCCTCTCAGGCGAGGCTATCCCTTTGGGCTCATTTAATGCTAAGTGCTAGCATTTTAGACCTGCTGAGGTCTATTTAGAGGCAATCCGGGTTCACTGTCTGCTTGCTGGATCTATGGAGTCCAAGTTGCTTCCTGTCCTCGGAGATGGGTGAAAACTGGTCTCAGCACGTCTGTCACTTGTCTTTTGTAAATGTCAACAAGTTTAGACATTGTTCGGACCAATAAGAATCTTATCTTTTTTAAATGTCAACAAGACCCCCTTCAAAGTTTTCAGAAGTCTGCAATTGCTCAGACTTTGAAATACTTTGAACTGCTTTGATTGGTGATGTGTGGAGTATGAACGTCGCCATGATGGTTGAGTTCAGCTTCGCTTTAAATCCTGCTTTGGGATGCAGATTCGCCGAGGAATCATGTAGACTCGCGTTTGGGTAGCTTCGCATCTGGGCTTCTGGAGATATGTTCGCCCTGGAGCGTTTGTCGCTTTCCCGAGGCCAACTGCCATGGGCCAGTTACGAGGAGGATCACTCCTTTCTTCGCGCTGATCGAGGGAGATATTCTCCGATTTGCACGTTTCCAAGGGAGGATATTCCCTTTCTTCAAGGCGCCATAAGTGCCTTTATGAGGGAGACGTTTCTCCCTTTGCACGGTTCCAAGGGAAGCCATCCCTGTTCTCAAGGCGCAGTAGTAATGCCTTAAATGCACTCGTGCTTCCACGCTTGAGGCGCAGCGCTCAGGCCATGGGGCCTATAAATAGGACACTTGAGGTCCTCTGAAGAGAAGCGATCTGCTCTTCTTCTTCTCTTTCTTGGTTGAGAGAGATACTCAGATCTCTGAATTAGTGGGAAAGCCCACTCTAGTTATTATCCAGCCAAGGACTGGTAAGTCTTGATCATTCAACGACTCTACCAGTTTTAGGGAATTCATCTCCCTTAATTCAGCTTTAGCGGGCTTGCTTCAGGGATTAGCTTCCCTTGTTCTCCATTTAACTGATCTGCGGAGAAGGATTTTGACATAGCTTCCCCAATGAAGCTATCATCTTGACTTGATCACAAAAAGATCATTGCATGTTAAGTCCGCTGCACAGGCAGAACTTGGGACCTGGTATCTTCAAGGTTGAGCCAGTCTTGCCATATAGGTGGGGCTAAGACTGTGTCCCATAGGATCAGTTTGGCTTAGCCATATAGGCGAGGCTAGGACTTGGCGTTGCTGAGCTAGCCTATCATCACTGTGCGAGCGAGGCTTATCCTCTGCTTCAATCGAAATCGGACTGCTTCGCCTCAAGGAATTCGGCTTTAGCGCTTTTGCAGTATCTTTTGTGTTTAACTGCTAACTGTTTCAGTTTGCATTGCGGTGAGCTATGTTCGCCAATCTTGTGTCTTGATGAAAGAGACCGAAAAGTTGCCTTATGCTTCTCGGTTGAAGCTTTACTTTAAGGAGGAACAACTTGGGGCAGCTGATGTGTGTCCCAGAGGCTATTGGCAGCTTCTTATCCGAGATGATTCGTTCTGAGGTGAGGCTGGTAGCCGCCTATCTGAGATGATCCACTTCGGGGAGGCGGATGTCACACCTGTTAGATCACTGACATCACTGCCAATTCCCATTATAGGTGATCTATCGTGTGGCGGTGATAAGTTCATTGCCAACTTTCAACTTTGGTGATCTAGCTTCCTGGTGGCAAAATGTACCATTTTTGTGGAGAATTATGGCCGTGTCCTCGTGGCACAACTGGTTACGGCCTTTTGCAGGAGGAAGGCCTTTCGTGTCCAATTGGTCTGGTCTGGAAGCAGATAAAACCACTTGTATGCCTTTGCGCAAATGATCTTGCTGAGCAACTGAATCTGTTATATGAAACACAACCTTGATGTAATATCAATGTACCTTTCCTCTTAAATCAATGAAAGTTCATTTTCTGCTCATTTAATTTTGCCTGCCTTCATTGAGAATTTGGCCATTAGCGGGGCTAAACTTTGTGCAGAGTTAAGGACAGGGTCCTTTTTCAATGAGCTTCGCACGATGCTGGCATATCGGCGAACTATGCCCATAGTGGGCTAAGGCCACCTCTTTGGCGAAGTTCTTGATGAACTTGTGCGAAGTCCGCACCTTGATTTATTGGCGAAGTTAAGCCTTAGCGGCTGAATCAGCGCTTCTCGGGAAGGCGCTTTAGGCTGCGTTTCAAATTAATTTGAAACGACAGCCTGTACTGTTTTCGAGGCGTTGTTTCAGGCGCTGATTGGCCTATAAAAGCCCAATCGGGCTGAGAGAGAGTCATCACTTCTCTTTGAATTTTCCAGAGCATTTGACTCTTCTTCTTCTTCCTTCTTCTTCAAGAATTCAAGAACTTTCACAGTTCTTCAATGGCGCCTAAGAGACGAGCGGGAAAAGAGATCGCAACCTCTGCAGCGGAGGGTCCTTCTCCTCCTCGGTCATCGAACGACCAATCGTCGGTAGGAAACTTTCCCTTTTGATTAGAGACTGTCGTCTCTCCTTTAAGGCCGATTCCTGGTTGTCCTTGGATAAATCCAACATGAGAACAATCATGGTCTCGTGATTTTAGGGAGTCCAATTCCCTGATTTACCTTGATTTCTTGATCGGGAATCCAAGAACTGAAGAGTTCTTCTTCAAGCTTCAAGCGAAGTTAACTTTTAGGTGGTTCACATCCTGTTGAATGACAGGACACGAAGTTGTCCTTTGAAATTTGACAGAAAAGGACCGTAATGCCCTTCTGACGAAGTTATCCTTCGAGGTTTTGCCACATCCTGTTGTTTCGAAGCTGAGCTTCCAAAGCGAAGCTAACACTTGGATGTTTTCCCTGCATCCTGTCCTCGTGTGGGATGCGGAGTTACACTGCAGCTGCGAAGCTAAGCTTCGGGACGAAGCTATCGTTTAGGCCAATCCTTGCTCAGAGGGCGAGGCTATGCCTTGTCAAATTTTGTGTTCTGATTTTAGCCCTCTTTTGGCTGATGAACTAATCATAGTTTCTCTTTGTTCCTGCAGTACACTATACTCCTGGTCCTTCAAACAACCTGTTCGGGATGACCATGGGATCGGATGGCAATACCAGCTTACAATTTCAAGGCAGGCTTCTCTGTTCAGTAAGCGGAGTTCTCTTGTCACAGATACACTTATTCATGGTGGTGATCAATATACCACGAGGAGTATCCTGACCACAGCTCCCCTTGAAGACATTGACCGTCGAATTTATAGGAAGCCCGATTTCATGTTCGGGGATGCCGCACCAGACCCTGACCACCAATTATATGCAGGGGAAGGACAGTGGATTTTTCAGTTAGATGGCGAGAGGTTCTACCTTCCGTCCAACAAGCGCCATTTTTCTTTGTCTTCCTTCCTGTGCGTGACGCAGGCTCGGAAGATGTCGTGGGAAGTGAGCCGGAGTACCGACTCTGTTCACATAGGAAAATTGATGCTTCAATCTCCTGGTTATGCAAGAGCGGGGCCTCCTCATTGCATAATGGGCCTACATCCTGGGAATGTGTCGCGAGACATCCCGTGGGGAGAAAATCCTGCAGTGGCGTTGACCTTTGGCAACCACTTCTTCAAGGTTAATGGGAACTTTCTGGCCACTGATTTGAGGGCTCCAGGCTGGATTCACCCTCTGAAGGCATGGTGGGTGGATTTGACTACCTACATCCTTGCTTATTTCGAGGAGGATTTGAGAGGCTGAATCTCTACGAGGCCGTCAGGGCGACCTGCCACGGTATTGAGATGAACGTGGCGTGCTTTTACGCCATTTTTGAATTGTATTGCCCAGCTTCGGGGACTTTCTTCACCCCTGTCGGGTGAGTTGGGTATGGCCTTGCATGAGATGTGAGAAGTTTCTGCTCTTTTGGATCTCTTCCCTATGAAGAATACTTCCCGTGCGAGGCAGAATTGGCTCTTCTGGAGAAGCATGAGCCTGCCTTGTTCGAGACCTACGGGAGTTAATGTGCCACTTGTACATTTGCTCCAGTATGCATGGGGGCAGTAAGGGAACCTCTTGTAGCTTGAAGAACTAGGGACATTATTTGTTCCCAAATATGGAGAACACTCCTGAAGCGGCTCATTGCGGAGTTGCTGATGAAGACATCTTTGACCGGATGCAAAAGCACTCCCAGGGGACCTAGTTGTGAAGGAAGACAATGGTCCCTATGAGCAGGGTGATGTTCTTCGAAGCTCCATCATCAGGCTCGCAGGCCGATGTCCCAGAAGGCACTTCTGGCTGCTTTCTTGACAGTCTGGCTGAAGAGGTGCGTGGGCCGTCTTCTTCGGGTGACATCGTTCATCGAATGTTTTGCTGCCCGCTGTCCGTTTGGTTCATGGTCGTCCTCTGGGACTTCTCTCGGCCATGGTGTGCTATATCCAGAGAGGCCTTCGTGCATTGACGGAGGATTTTTGCAGGCCACCAACGACGAAGCGTGGAAAGGGGACCATTTCGCCCCGTGACGGACCTAACCCCAGAATAGCTCTGCCGTATACTTACTTGATGGCGTGGTTCGCCTTGCATTGTCCTTCTCTAATCGAAGCTGGAGAGGATCCCCCGCAAGATGTTCGAATGGCGCTTCTCCGCCGATTCGAAGGATGTTCATGGCAGAAGACTTACGTGGCTGAGGCCCGTAAATTAGTACGTCGCTATGACGTCTATAGTCTCTTCTGTTGTTTTCCCCGTATTCGGGGTGCAGGCTATGGGGAAGAGTTCAAAAATGGGGAGGGGGGCATTCGTCCCTGAGCCGGGGAATTTTTGAGTGGCTGGTCAGCATCCGGCCTTCACATTTGTTGTACAGAAGCGAGGATACCTGCTACCTGGAGCCTTATGTTCCAAGTCGGTTTGCCCGTCAGTTTGGGTATGACCAACTGTACGTGGGCAAACCGAATCTCAATTTGGCTTTCATGGGGAGCCTTATTGATGGAGCCCGTGCCTGGCGATTTTTCATTGCGGGCTGTACCGAGGCGCGCTGCGTACGCCGTTGAAGAATCCTAATCTTTTGATGACCCTGTGCTTCTGTCAGTGGTATTCCACTTCCAACTCCACACCTCTCGAATTCAAGGTGAACAGTTCTGGTGTGAAGTTAATTTCTCAGCTGCTGAGGTAGAAGGCTTCTGAGAAAAGGGAAGGCAAAAGGGTTCGCACCCCAGGTATAGAGGAGTTTGTTGCTGTGGAAGACAGCGAGGCCTCAGATGCCGAGAGTCCTCGCTTCAAGGTGGGAGCGGGGGTTGAGACTCCTGCAACTGGCTCTGGTGTGAGGGACGGCTCCCCGTCATGTGTAGAAGAAGTGGAGGAAGAGGATTCTGAAGTCCACTTCAAAAGAAAGCGGGCAGGTAGCTCTCGTAGGAAATCGTTGGCGAAGAAGCCCCGCCGTCAAGCTCCTACGATTGTCATAGAGGGACATCCCTCTACAATGATTCCTCCTGCTGCCCCATTAGCAGCTGAACCGTCGGTTGCTGAGCCGACTAGCGGTGAATTCGCTCCGGGTCTGGGTGAGATTAACCCTGTCCAAATAATATGGAACCTTTTTGTGTGTTCCCATTGACTTATTATCAATTCTGATGCAGGAGCTGAGGCGGCTGGAGAGCAAGGGGAACATTATGATCCCCTATTTACTTATGGGACTGAAGCTGGTTCTTTTGCCCGTGGCATCGAAAGTATTCGGGATTTCGAGGGGTATCACCAGGCTACTGCTTTGGAACTCCTGGTGGATGAATTTGAGAAGGATGTAGAGGAATGGCGCCGTCTCCGCTGTTCGGACCTGGAGTCTTTAGTTGATGAGCGGTTTGCGCGTCTTATCGCTCAAAAACACGAGGCCCGGCTTGCCGCTCAAGAGGCTGCTAAGGCTATCTCTTTTGACTTGAAATCCTTGAAACGAAGCAGGAAGAGGTCGGAAGTGCGATTGACGCCCTCCACCAGTGCCCTTCTTGACGCTGAAGACAAGATTGGGAAGGCCGAGGAAATGATCAGGAAAGCAAATCTTATTTTATCCAAGGCTAAACTGGTGCGTCTTGAAGAAACTGCGTGGCTTGAGCAGCTTAAGGCTCAAGATGAAGAGCTCTCACAGCAGGGACTGTCACAAAGAGCAACTTTGGCGGAGGTTGAAGCTCGTCTAACCCAGGCAATAGATTTCAATGAGGCCGAGCTGAGGTCGCAAGCTCTTGCCCAGGCTGCTGATGACAGGAGGACGAGGCTGGACTCCCTTGGAGAGCGGCTCAGATCTTACAGTGTGCGCCTGTAGCTCCATGTACTTTATCCTTTTGGAGTGAATGAAAATTTTTTCTTCTTTTGTCGAATCTCCAATCTTGTTCTTCTTTCTGAATTGCGGTTCCAAATTGTATTGCAATTTCTTAAGAACATAGTTCTTGTTGGGTTGGATAATGAGACTTGGCTATCTGTCAGTTCAGAGGTCGCGATGACATAACTGGTTGAGACGCCACCAAGCCCAAAATCGGTCCTTGTCGGATCGAAAGATGAGACCTGTCTTTTGTAAATGTCAACAGGGCTCGGAATTGAGACTTAGCTGTCTGCTGGTTCAGAGGTCGCAATGACATAACCGAATGAGACGCCACCAAGCTTCAAAATTGTGATACTCGTCTTTTGTATATGTCAACGAGTATCGAGACCTGTCTTTTGTAAATGTCAACAGGGCTCAAGGTTGAGACTTAGCTGTCTGCTGGTTCAGAGGTCGCAATGACATAACCAATTGAGACGCCACTAAGCTCAAGGTTGGTGATACTTATCTTTTGTAAATGTCAACAAGTATCGAGACCTGTCTTTTGTAAATGTCAACAGGGCTCGGGGTTGAGACTTAGCTGTCTGCTGGTTCAGAGGTCGCAATGACATAACCGAATGAGACGCCACCAAGCTTCAAAATTGGTGATACTCGTCTTTTGTAAATGTCAACGAGTATCGAGACCTGCCTTTTGTAAATATCAACAGGGCTCAAGGTTGAGACTTGTCTTTTGTAAATGTCAAAAGCTCAAAATTGAGACTCGGCTGTCTGCTGGTTCAGAGGTCGCAATGACATAAACAATTGAGACGCCACCAAGCTCAAGGTTTGTGATACCCGTCTTTTATAAATGTCAACGAGTATCGAGATTGTAGTGGAATTTGGAGAAAGTCTCGTTTTCACAGGGAGAAATGAGAAAATCACTGTCATAGGTTTAGTGTTAACGTAAAAGTGCAGTTTATATGTGGTCTTACCATTCTATGGATGAGAATTAGTAAGTAATTTGGAGGTCTCGTTCTCACGGGGAGAAATGAGGGAATCACTGTCATAGGTTAATGTTAACGTAACAGCGAAATGTATATGTGGTCTTACCATTCTATGGATGAGAATTGGTAAGTGATTTTGGAGGTCTCGTTCTCACGGGGAGAAACGAGGGAATCACTGTCATAGGTTTAATGTTAACGTAACAGCGAAATGTATATGTGGTCTTACCATTCTATGGATGAGAATTGATAAGTGATTTTGGAGAGGGAATCAAATGGGAACTGGTCCCTCAGGATTTTTAGCAAACCCCCAGCTGTCAACGGGTTTGATATGCCTTTACCAACTACTGTTTGAGTGGGCTAGCCATGCTATTCCCCTCAGCATGATGAGTTGTCGAGGATTTATGTTAGGCTTACAAGCCAACATTTTCCTTTGTCCTTAATCGCTAAGGATGTCGGATTATCTGGTTAATATATGCATAACCTTGATTCTCCTTCAGGACAGCCAGTACGTGACCAGGTTCCTACTGGTTTACAGTTGTATTATCTCGCTTGGAGGAAGAGAAAGGCTCTCTTTGTGTGTACTTTGGACACGAAGGTCTTGATCAGAGGTGTAATGTTAACTTGATCATGAGAAGGATCCTTGATTAAGGATAATACTTCTTTAGGAATTTCCATGATCGGCATCATGAGTAGGTCGCCATCTGAGGTCACGAGGCGGTATGCTCCGTGTGAATAGACTGTTTTCTATGACAAACGGTCCTTCCCATTTAGGCTAAAATTTGCCTTTGGTCTTGTGCGTCATAATCATCGGTCATCTGACGGCTAAAACCACTCCTTTCTGGAAGACTCTTTGTCTGACCTTCTTATTGAAGGCTTTTGAGATTCGAGCTTGATATAGCTCGATATGCTGCTGAGCTTGTAGCCGCTTCTCATCTAGGGCTTCGAGCTCTTGAAGACGCAATCGATCATTGTCTTCTGATGTGATTTTAGTGGTCAGAGCTACTCACAATGACGGCATCTGGATTTCCAATGGAATGACTGCTTCGCACCCATATACCAAGGAAAAAGGCGTATTACCTGTCAGTGTTCGAACCGTGGTCCGGTAGGCCCAAAGACATTCACCAAGCTTTCGTCCCAATCCCGCTTATTCGAGGAAACGAACTTCTTGAGTAGCTTGATGATCTTCTTGTTGAATGCTTCCGCTAAGCCATTGGCGGCAGGATTGTAGGCGGTTGAAGCCACATTCTGAATTCGGTATTTATCGCAGAACCGATAGAACACTTGGCTTATGAATTGGGGACCGTTGTCGTGGATGATCCGCCTGGGGACACCAAATCGATAGATGACATGGTGCTTAATGAAATTAACCACATTAGAGGTTTTGACTTCAACAGTGGTATAGCCTCCGCCCATTTTGAGAAGTAATCGGTTATTGCCAGGATGAACCGTGACCTCTTGTCGAAGAAGGACTGATTGGCCCTACGACATCGATTCCCCATGCTTCAAATGGCCATGAAGCAACAGTTGGGTGGAGCAGCTCCGAAGGCTGGTGTATGAAATCCGCATGAATCTGACATGCTTTACACTTTCGTGCATATTGGATGGCATCGGCTATCATGGTTGGCCAATAGTATCCCAGCCTATGCAACCTGTCCTTAAGTTTTGGACCTGGCTGATGAGCGCCGCAAATGCCATCGTGCGCTTCTTGGAGCGCTTCCTGTGCCTCTGAATGAGAAAGGTAACGGAGGAGAACACCATCATATGAACGACGGTAAAGTGTCTTCAAAGTCGGATCGTAGTAGAAACGGAGAGACCTTCGTCTGACGGACGCCGCTTCTTTAGGATTGTCTGGAGCAGACCGTGCAAAACATAGTCAATGAGAGGAAAGCGCCAATCTCTCGGCTCAAAATCTGTGGAGACATTATAGACTTCTCGAGTTCTTAGCATGTGCTTGGAGCATACAAGATGTCGAGTTGCGACTGTGAGGTGATACTCGGTGTCGGCTGGCAAGGCTAGTGTTGTTGCTAATGCAGCAAGAGCGTCCGCCTTGGTATTTTGAGATCGAGACACGTGCCTGATGTGGAAACCTTCAAATAGGTTGGTCAATTCAACGGCTGTGTGATAATAAGGCACCAAGTCCTCATGGCGGACTTCATATTCACCTTTAACCTGATTGATGATCAGTTTTGAATCGCCATAGGCTTCGAAGTAGCGTACCCCCATTCCATGGGCGAGTTGAAGACCGATGAGCAGAGCATTATATTCTGTTATATTGTTGGAGTATGATTCCGTCAGAGAAAATGCTCTGGGAAGGACATGATTCTGTGGGGAGATAAACACAACCCCCACTCCGGCAATAATCTTGCTTTTAGGGCCCATTCGTGATGCTCCATCAAAGAACATCTGCCACACTTTCTCTTCTGAGGGTGCATAAGACTCGAAGACTTCATCAGGGATATCTTCGTGAAGTTTTGAATGCTCCGGAACTGGATGAGCAGCAAGAACTCTGCAAGGGCTTGGCCTTTAATCGTCTTCTGAGGCGTGAAGATCATGTCGTATTGAGACAATAAAAGTGCCCACTTAGCCAATCTTGAATTCAATGATCCTGGCTTCGTCATAAGAAGACGCAATGGGTTTACTCTGGAAATGACATGTATGGTCTGGCCGACCAGTAATGTCGTGTCTTCTGAACAGCGAAGACGAGAGCTAAAACACTCTTTCTCGATAGGGTTGTAGCGGATTCCACTCCTATGAGAGTTCTGCTCAGATAATAAATGGCCTGCTCGTGGCCATTGTCGTCCTTTTGAGCGAGGAGGGCACCGAGGGAGTAGTCCATAGCTTTTACATAAAGCAAGAATGGTTTCCCTGATGTAGGGGCCACTAAGACTGGAGGCTTTGTGAGGTACCTCTTGATGTCTTCATAAGCTTCCTGGCAAGCTTGATCCCATACGAAGGAAACACCTTTTTTCATGCGTCGGGTGAACGGTTGACAACGGCCTGAGAGATTTGCGATGAATCTTCTAATATAAGCCAGTCTACCTTGCAAGCCTCTGAGCTCTTTGAGATTCCTCAGTGGATGCATGCTCGGATGGCTTTGACTTTGTCTGGGTCAAGATAAATCCCTTTTGATGTGACAATAAACCCAAGGAATTTACCACTTGACACTCCCAAGAAGGATTTTGTCAGGTTCATTTTCAGTTGACGAGCCCGCATTATGTCGAACATTGTTCTCAGGTCGCGAAGATGCTCATTCTTGTTGCGGCTTTGACGGCAATGTCGTCGACATACCACTCCACCGTTTTTCAGAGATGATCGCGGAAGATTGTACTCATTGCCCGCTGATAGGTTGCTCCAGCGTTCTTCAGTCCGAAGGGCATTACAGTGTAGCAGTATACCCCCAATGGTGTTCGGAATGAAGTATGCTTCTCGTCGTCGGGATACATCTTAATCTTGTTGTACCCTGAAAAGCCGTCCATGAAAGACATTCTTTCGAAACCCGCATGTGTTGTCGATCATGACGTCGGTGATGGGTAATGGGAATTCGTCTTTGGGACAAGCCGTATTGAGATCACGGTAGTCAATGCAGATCCGTATTTTCCCGTTCTTCTGAGAACGGGGACGATGTTAGCTACCTAATCTGGATGTTGTTCCTCCCGGATGAAGCCACATGCAATGAGCTTGTGAACTTCAGCTTCAATAGCTTCCATAATGTTCGGGCGAAACCGACGTTGTTGCTGCTTGACTGGCTTGACGTCAGGCTTGATGTTTAGACGGTGCATAGCGACCTGTGGATCAAGTCCGGGCATATCTTCGTAGCTCCATGCGAAGACATCTATATACTCTTTTATGAGCATTATCAATTCTTCCCTTTCTGTAAGTGATAGGCTTTTACTTATAAAGATGGGCTTGGGATGATCTTGACTTCCCAAGTTGACCTGCATCACCTTGTCTTCAGTAGGTGGTTCGCGAGATTCGAATCGCTTTTCCCATTGAAGGTCTAATTGCTGGGCCCATGGTCTTCGTCAGTGGCTTCTGCGGGCTCCAATTGACTGCTTGAGGTCATATTAGCAGTGAGGCTTTCGAACATTCCTCCTATACTGACATCTGAATCCCATTCGGAGGATGAGACTGAATGTGATGGAATTGGTTCATCGTCCTTGGATTGAACCGTTGCTGACGATGTGGGTGTAACATACCCTAACCCCCTGCGTGTACTATCATAATAATTTGCAGGCTTCCCTTTTGGCACAAAGTTACGCATCAAACTGCGCCTTCCTTTTCCGAAATTCAGGCTTGCTCTATGCATCAAGTCGTACCCCATTTTCTTCATAATATGGCGCGCTGACTGCGCGTAATGAAAGAATTGTGGAGTGTCTGAGTCTGAACTTGAATCTGCGACCGTGGGTCCCCGTGGTTGGGTTCTACCGAAGATTATCGGTAACTGACCTTCTTTGGATGGCGGGATTACCAAGACGGCTCCTTCTGCGGATTCCATGGGCGTGCTGGATGCACTTGGCTTATGTAAAGGCATGTGTAGGGAGCTATCCGTAATGGATTCAAACAGCCCAACAGTCGCGGGATAATCAAAAGAAATATTATCATTAATTACCCATTCACCTTCAGCCTCTGAAGGAGTATCACATAGGGGATTATTGAGACATGCTATAATTGGTTCACCAATTAGAATGGCTGGCATGCCTGCTTCGGATTCTGAATCTGCCTCGTTGCCACTTTCATCATCGCCCGGCAACGGTTCTTTAGGTGTCCCACCGGCCTCTTGATACAGGAGAGTGTCAGTGAAGTAATTTTTCACCCCTTTGAATGGTTGCTTTCCAGCAAAGACAGTTCGTACTGTCGTGTCATCTTCAACATATTTGAAGCATTGGTGCAGAGTAGAGGGAACGATCCAGTTGGCATGGATCCATGGCCGTCCCAGCAGCAGGTTATATGATGTGTCAGCGTCAATGACATAGCATGTCACTTCTGACTTCAGGCTCCCGATTCTGCAACGGAGTCGAATTTTCCCAAGTGGGTGACTGCTCCCGGCGTTGAAACCGTATATTGTAGTAGTGATTGCGGACAACCTGTACAGCGGTATGCCGAGGAAGCAGAGAAGCCTTTTGGGGATGATGCTGAGTGCGGACCCCGGATCGACTTGTATTCTTTCAATGCACGTTGAACCGATATATCCGGTGTAGTACAGAGGTCGATCGTGCTTGTTATCTTTGAGAAGCATATCTTTCGCCGTGAATGTAATAGCAGGCACCTTTGATTGTGTATGGTGACATTCTGGGCAAGGAGACTGAACGTCGTTGTTAGGGATCTCAGGCATGCATGTCAGAAAGGATTCTAAATTGGCTAGCGCATCCCTGAGTGCTTCTCTTGTTTCTTTTGAGAGGCGAAGGAGCTCGTGTATAGTGATACGAGCTAGGATATTGGCCAGTTGAGCCAATATGTCAAACTGAAAGGGCGTATCAAACCCTTGGCCTTGCGGTTTCTTCAACACGTGGTCGAATCGTACCTCCTTAGGTCTCTCTTTTCCCTTGGTTGGGATTGGAGTGGATGCTTGTGCTTGTACTGACGTCGTTTGCTGTTGTGTCTCGTCAGTAGACTTTTCATACTGCCTTAAGTATGATTTTCCGGATCGGGTGCCCGTCTGTTGAGGCGTATCGGCTTGCGCTGTGCAAGCAAGCTTTTCCCCTTCTGAATCACTGAGGGAAGCTGATGTAAGATTGCCGTCGTCTGGCAGGATGGAGATGACATTGCAAGATTTGCCCTTTGACGTAGGCTTCTTTGAATCCCAGTGTACTTCTTAGACGAGGTCTGGGTTGTACCCACATGACCTCTCCTGTCTCCAATGTTAAGGGAACAAGACCCTTATTGTTTTGAGTTGTTGCTGAAGGATGCTTGACTTCCAACCGTGGTGCAGTGGCTGGATAGGTCCCGTCAGGAACTGTGACCTTTGGGTGCTGCCGAACTCAAGAGTCACCATATTGGCAGTGACTTTCTTCTGCTCCGTCTTTAATGTCAGAACCTCGGCATCGATCAGGGCTTGTATTCTGTCCTTGAGGACATAGCACTTGTCAGTAGGATGGTGGATCATCCTGTGGTAGAGGCAGTATTTAGGGTCGTCTGTGGGCCCTATCTCATTGGGGCGCCGAGCATCTGGCAGTTTCATTTTGTTCCCTTTGTGGAGCAGATGGAATATCGTGACCACCTGATCGTCTTTGAAAGAGTACTGCTTTGGAGGGAAGTTAGGCTCCTGATTGTTGAAGCCGCTCTTCTTGGTCTTTGACTGCACATCTCCGGATAACTCCACAGACATAGTCTCTTTGCCTTTAGCTTGAGAAGATTGCGGTAGGTCGCTATGCCCTTTGTTGTTTGTCCCCCACTTGCCTCTAAGGGCTGATGGTTCGAACTTTTTAGCCGACTTCTCGGCTATTTCTGCTTGTTCGACCAATTCCTTCCAGGTGTGGGCTTTGACAGCCCCCATGCGAACTTCCACTTGGTCTAAGAAGTTGTGTCTGCATGTCTGTAAGAGCATGGGTAGTGGCATCCCTGCTGGGCACATTAAGGATAAGTTTCTGAACCGTTCAATGTAGTCATGGACAGATTCGCCCTTCTTCTGTACGGTGGAGAGGAGCTTGTCCATGGTTACTTCGGTATCGTCCTCATAGAAACGAGAGAGGAACCGGGTTTCAGATCGATCCAGGAATTGATAGAGCCCAGAGGGAAACTTCGGAACCAGTCAAATGCCACCCCTTTAAGGTGCCAATGAATAGCCTGGCCATGATGGCGTCATTGCTTATAACATTACCAGTCTGAGACCGGAAATAGTAGATGTGCTGATTTGGCGAGCTCTTTCCATCATAGGTATGCAACGTTGGTGGTTTGAACTTCAGTGGATATGGCACCGAATCCCACTCCGGCGGATAAGGACAGACTGCCCCTACCTTCTTTATTTCATCCCTCTGAGCTAGGGATGCGATTTGAGCTTGGAGGCCCTTAAGGACTTCGGCGTCTAAGGAAGAACCCTCCTTGGATTTCTCCGGCTTGGGTTGCTCATTGCTGAAGTGTTCCTCCTCATCGTGATTGCTCCCGGCATCATTGTTATTCCGGTTACTGAGGAGTTGAGCAAGCATCTGTTGAATATTGTCCAAGGCTTTTTGCTGGGTTTGGAAGTTTGCTCTTGAGCTTCCAGGCGCCGGCGAAGATCGTCGTTAGCATTATCAGCCATATTGACTGATGCTCTACCCGTTCGCACCGAGCTAACTGTCGCCGAAGAGGCGTACCCACTATCTTCATCTTCTTCATCCGATGATTGGAGTGATCTCCTGGGCTCTGGCGAGGCTAGGGCCGTCAAGGAAGAAGGCTGTTCATAAGTGTAGGGTATCGCTACCCTGGATCTGGTGTTTCAGAAAACACCTTCTTCATGCACCAAGACTTCGCCTAAGCTTGGGCTATAATCTGGATCTGGGGACCCTCGTCCTCTTCCGGTCATGTCGACGGATACGGAGGCTGGATCTCGTGAGGTGCTCCTTTTGCGGTGTTTCCTTGGGGCCTGTACCGATAGCCGATCAAAACTGACCGTCGTCTTGGAGGCGTGGCGGGGATTGGTCCCAGCCGGCAATGGACCGAGTGGAGTGTCACCAGCTGACATCCCACTTGTTGACAACAGAGGGAAGAGGTTTGTCTATCCATCAACAATTCCCTCAAATCAGACCCAGTTGGGTCTCTGCAATCGAGCGCAAAGGCTCTTTTGGATCGCACATAGGACGATGTCCTGCTTCTTTTATCCCTGCAGATGGGATTAGCACTGAATAGTGCTTTGGTTCTAGCTTCGCCATCAGGCGTAAGCTTAGTGCTTGTCGCACTGGAAAGCGGAGCATGCTGTGGTGCTTTACCCGTTATGCTGCTGCGAAGGCTATTAGCCCTAGATAGTACTTTGGCTTCAGCTTCGCGGTCACGGACCTTGTGCGTACGCTGTGGTACAGTAGCTTCGCTCATGAGAACGAGGCCGGCGCGAGGCATTGCTGCTCTTAACTTGGGCGACGGTATGATTGCCGTCTTGACTTTATAATTGGAGCAGACAGGCATCTTGCCTTTTTCTTCGCGAGAGAGGCGCGGTTTAGGCGTAGCTACGCCTGAAGCTTCGGTTGGAGACTTCTGTTTAGGCTTCCTTACCCGCCTTGGCGGAGGAGACTTAGGTTCGCAAGGAACCTGATTAGCCACACGCGAGGCTGAGGGGCGTTGGCAGAATTCTGCCTCCGGTTTCTGCTTCGAAACCTTGGTCGTGGAAACCTTCCTATGCTTCCGTGCTCGAAGCATTGGGCCACCCCCAGAGAGGACTTCTTCGAATCTTCCTTGATCGAACTGAACTACAAAGTTCTCACAAGTAAAGGAATCAGAGTGCGGACGTGCTTCCTTATTGCGCCAAATAACCGCAGTAGGTTCGCAGAGAACCTTTTCTGTCTCCGCAGAGACTTTCCTTGAAGATTTAGCCAGAGGGGCTCTGGCTGCACCGGCTTTTCTGAATTCAGAGTTAGACCCGAAGGTCTGTTCGTCGCATTGCGACACTTGATTCTCGGCAGTGGAGAATTTCTTCCCCAACGGAGTCGCCATCTTGTTTTCCATTATGTTCGCAAAGGGGAAAAACTTACAATAAAAGGTTTGAGGAGCTAAATTACAAGTATTCTTAAAAAAGATTACAAGTAGATCTCCTCAGAGATTCTGGAGAAGTGTGCCGATAGAAGTCTGGTCAGCGCGCGACCACTTTGTCCCTTTGACGATGCGAGCGATGAGATTCCCTTCTCGCCTGGTTCAGGGAATCAGAGAATAGAAGGTTGGTAGAACCCTCTTGCTGCTTCTCAAAATCGCCTTCAATTAGGAATTCCTTCTCGCCTGGTTTCGGAGATTCCTTGAGAAGAAGGGCGATGTTAGGGTATCAACACCCTGGATAGAGAAAGCAATTCTCTAAAAGGTCTCTGAATTCGAGAGCGCACGGTGCTTTATGAAGAAGCCTCTGCTTGTGGAGTCCGTATGCGCATTTTCTCTTTCTCTCTGGTCTCGTGCGTCCGTATGCGTGCCTCTCCTTGTACCCCTGGTGGGCTATTTATGGGGAGAGCAAGGGTATAATCGTCCCTTGAAAATATGGAAACAGATTGAGTCAGATCTGTTTAAATATGGAAAGTAGCCTTGCTGCGAGGCTAAGATCAGCTTCTGCGAAGCTAGAAATGGCAGGTCGATTGATCTTCTTGATCCTTTCCATATCATAGGAGGATTTCCCCTGATCTTCTTACTCGTTTTAGGAGAGTCAAGAGATTGTGGCAATCAACTGCCAAATTTGATCTCTGATTTGATCTTAATTAGATTTGATCTGATTGGATTTGATCTCATCTGGAGATTTATTGGTCCAAAGTTAACCATAGCAGACCAATGGCGGAGCTGCCCGTATTGAGCTCGTAGCGGAGCTAGAGGCTGCTTCTGGCGAAGTCCGAAAGAAAACCTTTGGCGGAGCTGGAAGTCCTCTGTGGCAAAGTTGCGAGTTAGCTTCCTGGCGAGGCTTTGGATGGCTTCGAGGCGAAGTCGAGTGATATTAGCCTCTCAGGCGAGGCTATCCCTTTGGGCTCATGTAATGCTAAGTGCTAGCATTTTAGACCTGCTGAGGTATTTAGAGGCAATCCGGGTTCACTGTCTGCTTGCTGGATCAGTGGGTCCAAGTTACTTCCTTGCCCCTCAGAGATGGGTGAAAACTGATCTTCAGCTCGTCTGTCACTTGTCTTTTGTAAATGTCAACAAGTTTAGACATTGTTCGGACCAATAAGATCTTGTCTTTTTTAAATGTCAACAAGTAGGACCAAACAAATCCATATGAATTAACTCCAAGGGTCGTGATATCATGATATCCTTGATGGATTTGAAAGAGGACTTAGTTTGTTTCCCAAGTTGGTACGCATCGCAAATGCGGTCCTTTTCAAATTTCAAATAAGGAATACCTTTCACCGCTTCCTTATTGTTTATTCTAGATAGATGGTCAAAAAAAAATATGGCCTATTCTGCTATGCCATAACCAAGAGTCATCATTGAAGGCATTAAACATGTGGCATTGCATTGTATATTAGACATATCGATCATGTATACATTGTTTTCACGAAATCCGAAAAGTATACATGCATTAGTTTGTCTATCAAATATATTACAAGCTAAGTCATCAAAAATCACATTAAAACCTTTATCATAAAGTTGACTAACACTCAAGAGATTATGCTTGAGGCCATCAACTAAAATAATATTCTCAATCATAGGAGATGAACCAAGTTTAATGTTACCTATACCAACAATCTTTCCTTTGGAGTCATCTCCGAAGGTGACGGTGCCACCTTCATGGTATCTTGATAGGGTTGTAAAGTTGTTGATATCCCATTATCAAGATACCACCGCTCCCTACGTCTTTGAGCTTTGGAGTGTACCTACATCATGTAACATAATTGTTGACTTTGGTACCCAAATTTTCTTGGGTCCTTTAATGTTAGCAATACGAATCCAAACATGATTATTTGAGGCATTTATTCTATCAAACAAAATTTAGCCAAGTGGCCTTTCGGCCACAATAAGTGCATGCATAAATTTACCATACATGAAAGCATGATTAGTGTGTGGAGTGTGAGCATGTTTGGTTTGTGTGGTGTGTTTAGCATGATCGGAGTGCAAATATTGAGACTTATGAGTATGGGTGTGTGTAGCATGAGTTTGTTTCTTGGGATATGTTTATTAGGAAACATACCCTCTAATCTAGATTTGTCAAATTCACATTTCTTTAAAACTTTTCCTAAAGAGTTAATTTTATTCTTTAGCATAGAAAGCTCATCTTTATCTATTTGTGAAAATTTAGCTTTACAAGAAATCTTATAAGCATCAAAATCTTTTTGAGTAGAAGTGAGAGTTAAAAAACAAATCATTCTTTTCTTTTGTAAGTATGAAAATTTTGTGGTTAAGAGTTTCATTTTCCTTTTTCATTTTTAAATATTTTTTTTAAGAGAATCATAATTATGAGATAATTCTTCAAAAGCTTCTCCTAATTCATCCATAAATAATCACAATCGTCAATAGATGATTCGGGGGTTACCTTATTTGTGTTATCATTTGCCATGAAATACATGTGGGCCGTATCAACTTCTTCACCGGAGTCACCCTCCGAATCCCATGTAGCCTTTAAAGCCTTCTTCTTGTTTGGCTTCTTGGAGGTAGAACGTTTGTTCTTATTTTCCGGACTCTCCGCAACGATGTGCCCCGACTTCCGGCAATTGAAGCAAATGTTCTTCTTTTCTTCCTTTCCTTGCCATCTTCTTCTATTTTAAAATTTTGCTTTATTGTACATTCTCCGAACATTCTTCACAAGAAGAGAGAGATCTTCATCATCCTCTTCTTCATCGTCTTCGTCAGAGTAGGTGGAAGAGCTTTTGAAAGCGATTGCTTTCTTCTTTAGAGGAGCCATCTCTTCTCTAGCCTTTCTTTTCATCTCATGGTCTTAAGGTTTCCAAAAAGACCAATGAGCTCCATTTCCTCCTTATCATTAAGCTCCTTCAAGGTTGTAGCTCAGACTTCCCAAGATGGAGGGAGTGCACGAATAATCTTTCTCACTTTTGATCGTTATCAATGCTGTCACCTAAGGAAGCAAGATCGTTAGTTATTTTTGTAAATTTAGTAACCATATCATCAATGGACTCATTTTCTTGCATGATAAAGTTTTCATATTGGGAACGTAAGAGGTCAATTTTATCCTTCTTACTTGTGATGTTCCTTCATGAGTGACTAAAAGGAGAGTCCAAAGCTTATATGTGGATTTGTAGTGTATGACTGTAGCAATGTCATCATCATTAAGAGCTTGAAGCAAGGCATAGTGTGCCCTAATATTTGCGTCAAACTCTTTCGTAGCAATATCGGACCAAGTGTCCTCATCGCCAAGGGGTGCACTATAAGATTTAGTCACCGTCTTTGCAACCCGGCTTCCTAAGGATTGCAAAAAAAACGCGGTCATCTTAACCTTTCATATGGGAAAGTTAAGGCCATCAAACTTGGGTGGGGTCTTAATACCTTTGGCCATCTTTACTAATGTGTATGATGATGAAATTTGAAAAAGATGATTAACAATTTAGGATCTCTCTAAGGTTGTTAAGCAAGAAACTAGAGACCAAAGCTCTGATACCAATTGAAAAACACCTAGAGGGGGGTGAATAGGCGTTTATACTAATCAAATGCGCTTTTAAAACTAGTTAAGATGTATGATGCGAGCAGTCACTCAAAACAAGAAATTGAAGCCAAATTTCCCGTGAAGGGCTCTAGAACTTCTCCTCTTTGATTCCTCTAAATTATGAGTTGAGGTGCTTAATTGCTTCCTTGTTGATATGAGTATAGACCGAAAATGCAGAAAGATGAAATGAATGCAATATTGAAAAATAAGGTAAGTAGTATCACAAGTATAAGAATGTAAAGTAACAAAGAGTAAGAAGAAATCAATCACAAACCCAAGAGAGTTTGTTTCGAGGTTCGAGTCACTGCTCTACGCCCCGTCTTCACCACTGTGAAGGATTTTCACTAAATCCACAAAGAAAACTTCCACACAGAAATCTCAAACCCAAAGGATTACAATTGGTTTACTCAAGCCTGGAGTACCCAACTCCAACAATGCTATCCTCCACACAGGAGGAACCACAACTCAATGGAATACAAATCACTTGGTGATCTAGGAAGACTATAAACACCTCTCTTACAACTTCTTATAAAGTGGAGTATGATTTTAAGCTCAAGAAGTAAAGTGAGAAAAATTTCAGTAGTAAAGATTTAGAAGACTTGAAAACCAACTGAAAAATTTTGCAATAGAAAGAACTTTGAAAATAGAAAGCTATAAACACTTCTCTCTTGAAAATACTTGAAACTTAGATATTTTTCTTATGAAAAACCAAAGACACATGACCTCTATTTATAGGCAAAGGATAAATACCATTAATGAGTGATACTAGGTCATTAGGGGTGAGTTTAACCACTTGGAAAAACAAAATAGCCGTTAGAACCCATAAAAAACAAAACAGATCTAAAATAGAGCCGTTGGTGCCAGTTTGGATGTCTGTCGGTCGACTGGCCGATTGACAGGCACGCCACTTGCCAAATAGCTGTTGGCTCTGGTTGACCAAGAGAATTTTGGACTATCGGTCGACCGGCACAAACCGAGAGCAACTATCATGCAGTCGGTCGACCGGGTCGATCGAACGACAACCTCTGCGGTCGACCGACCGGTCGACCGAGACGTGCACAACGTGCACGCCCGCGGCCAAAAGGCCCGGTCGACCGTTTTGGCCTGAAATAGTTACAGTTGACTGTCGGTCGACCGTTATGGCCTGAAATAGCTTTTAAACAGATTTTTGTGACTTGGAATAATTTTTAAAATATTTTGCATTGGTTTGAAGGTCATGTAGCATAGTATAGGAGATAAAATATATGTTCTAAACTGATATAAAAATTTGAAAAATTATGAAACATGTATATTAGTCAAACATGCAACAAAATCAATACTATCAAAAACTTTTATTTTTGAAAAGTGTATTTTGTGTGTGTAACTTCTTGAGCACATTTATCATAACCTTACTCTTTAACATACTAAGATCTTACAAGGGTCTAGGTGACTACAAGATCTTCTATCGGGCTTTTCCATTTGCATCGTTGAGTGACTTGATTTCTTGATCCCTTTGAGTCATCTTGAGTCAACACCACCTTCCTTTAGGGGAAGAAACGTCTTGAATCCTTAGAACCCTGAAACAATCTTAAACACTTAAACTTGATTAGTACAAATAACTATATATGTTTTGGGATCATGAAAACTCTAAAAACGGGTGATTGTAACCTTGGGCCAACATACTCAACAAACGCTTCTTCATCTACAAAACTATTCAGAAAAGCACTTTTTATAACTAAAAGTTTAAAGTTTTTGAAACTCTCAAAGGCAAGAAACATTCTAATAGCTTTCAATCTAGCCACCGATGCAAAAATTTCATCATAGTCAATGCCCTCCTCTTGATTGTATCCTTAGGCAACAAATCTAACATTGTTTCTAGTGACTATGCCGTGTGCATCAAGTTTATTCTAAAACACCCATTTTGTCCAAATAGTGGAGCACTTTTTGGGTCTAAAAACTAACTTCCAAACACGATTCAGTTCAAAATTATTTAACTCTTCTGGCATAGCTAAAAACCAAAATTCATCAATAAGTGCTTCATTAGTATTCTTATGTTCTACTTGAGACAAAAAAGACAAAATTACCGCATTTGCTTTGCGCTCTAGTCTAAACTCCTATAGAAGCATCCCCAATAATATGCTTCTTTGGATGATCCTTAATGAATCTCCAAGCTTGGGCAACTCATGATGATAATTTATCATTTCTTGCTCTCGAGGGAAATGATGATCCTCTCCATCTTTATTACAATAATTGATTTTTAACTTGTTCAAAGCGATCAACATTGTACACGTCTCATCATCTTATTTTTCTGGGATCCACAATGTTAGTCTCTATAAAAGAAAGAAGCATGGAATTTTCAACTACCATAGTACGCTTATTAAGAACACGATAAGCTTTAACAGAAGTAGAGTGTCCAAGAAAAATCCCATCATCATAAGTTAAAATAAAGCATTTCATCTAAAAACATGAAAGTATGAAATATTTGGAGATTTTTGATAGTAAAGCTCATACGGAGTTTTCTTCAAAATCGGTCAGATCAAAACACGGTTTAAAACATGACAAGTTATGTTGACGGCTTAACCTCAAAAGTATTTTGGTTAATCATATGAGTTTAATAAGATGTGTGTCATTTCTTAAATTTAACGATTCTTCTGTTCAACAACAACATTTCGTTGCGATGTACTTGGTGGGAGAATGTGTGCCCAATGCCATGCTCATTTCAAAACAATTCAAAATTTTCATTTTCAAATTCTCCTCTGTGATCACTTCTAATTTTAACAATAGCATGATCACATTCTCTTTAAACACATTTGTAAAAACTTGAAAATAGATCGAAAGCTTCATTTTTATGTGCCAAAAGCAATACCGAGTAAATCGAGAAAAATCATCAACAATTATGAAAATCAGTTTTTCTCTTCAAAACTAGTTATTCTTATATGACCAAATAAATACATAGAGTGATTGTAAGAGTTTAGAAGTAGTTACCACCTTCTTATGGTGAAATGAGCTCTTGACTTGCTTATTTCTCTTGCAATCCTCGCAAGTCAAGTCTTTAAGGATTCTCAAATTGAGTAGCTATCTTACCAAGGACCTCTAGTTGATCTTCCCAATCAGTTCTATCTTTACATGCCTAAGTCTCTTATACCAAAAGCATGCCTCTTGATTTAAAGCACTTAAACACGCAACACTTTGATTAGAGAGATCGTTAAACTCAATAGTGTAAATATTTCTGTCCCTATTTGCTTCACAAATGAGTTCACCATCATTATTGACAATTAAAAACTTGCTATATTTACATGTGACATCGAAGTCTCTATTACACAATTGACTCACACTAATAAGATTTGCTTTTAAACTATCAATAAGTAAAATATTTTTTAAGTCAGTAGATGGAGGTTTACTGATATTACCAATACCGACAATTTTACCTACTCCATTGTCTCCAAAGGGGACCGTCCCATCTTGTTTTCTTTATAGCGATGCAAATAAATGTTGATTACCCAATATGTGCCATAGGCTCTTACTATTAACATATCATCTCTCTCTACGTCTTGAGAGAGCAAGACCTACATCATAAGAGTCGGGTGTATTATTAGGTAGCCTTATCTTTTTGAGACCTTGGGGTTAGTAGCATGTTAAGGAGCCCACATCAAATGAGAATAGAAAAAAATATTTCTAATATCACAATAAGTGCTAACATGTCCATGCTCCATACAATAAGTGCCAATAACCCTAGATTTATAACTATTGAAGTGTGCATCATACTTATCATGCTTTCTATTACTTTCTATTTTATGTATATCTATTGTTATGATGCCCCTTAGCATGATGTTTATTGTGAGTGAATGTGTTATGTAATTTTGCATGCACGTGTGAAGTGGGTGTTGTGATGTTACTAATTTAGCATTCAATTATTTCACTTTAGCATTCAAAGAATTATTTTCTTTCTCTAAATTCTCCAGAATACTCTTGTTAGACTCAAGTTTAGCAATGTAGTTATCTTTTGAGCAATTCATCAATTTTACCACTATAACATGCATGCACTTTTTGAGACAAGAATAGCATTTTTCTCAACTTTTAAATTCTTTTCTAATTCTTTATAAGCATCCTCAAGTTCTTCCAAAGTAAGAATATCTTCGGAATCAGATATTACCTCCTTTTCATTAGCCATGAAGCATACGTTGTTGTCCACTATTCTGAAATTGGCCATTTCACTTCAGAGTCGCTTGGTTCAGATTCCTACCAACTGACATACAAGGCTTTTCTCTTTTCCATCTTCTTTTTTTTCCTCCTTGAGCAATGGACAATCTTTTTTCAAGTGTCCCAGTTTATTACATTCGAAGCATGTGGTAGACAGAGCTTTTCACTTTTATGAGTTGGCTTTCATTGGGGTCTTTTCTTGAAAAAAATTCTTCTTACTCTTGAACAGTCTTCTTGCAATAAGACCAATACCTCGTTACAATCATCTTGTTATTTACTTTCATCGGTTGAGGATTCAGCCTAAGTTCCTTTGAGAGTTAATTCTATCCTTCTTGCATTTGAGGCTTCCATCTCTTCACTTTATCATTGAGCTTGTAACGTAATCTCGGCATTCTTCAAAATTCTCATAAGCTCTTGAAATTTCAACATGTTGATGTCTTGCACCATCTCAAGCAGATTGATGATAGAATTCTATTTCTTGGGGAGTGATCTCAAAACTTTATTGTTTATTTATGCATTCGTCACCTCCTTTCCAAATGCTTGAAGCTTGTTGGTGATTCCTTTAAAGCTATTGAAAAACATATCAATAGCTTCATCAGTCTTCATGGAAAACATTTCAAAATCTTTGACTAACATGTTTATTAACATGTTTATTTTGCTTTGCTTTACCTGACTATTATCCTGATGGATAATTTCAAGATAGTCTCATAATTCTTTAGTACAAGTTATATTCATAACTTTATAGAATTTATTTTGGGTGAAACCATTTATTAAAGTGCTAAGAGTTCCAGAGTTTAGTTGGCGAACTCTAATTCCTTATCACTTCAGTTGGAAATTGATTTAGTTTTCTTGGTGCCTTCAACTACTTTGGTTGGCAGCTCATACTCTTCTTCAATCAAACCTCATATTCTCCAATCTAGTGATTGAATATGAACCTTCATACAAACTTTCTAATATGTATAGGTTTTCTATTAAACAAGGGTGGTATTAGAACATCCTTTTGGGAATTCATCACTTTTGTAGTTATGAATCACTCTAGGATGTTAGTCCTATAAATTGAGTAACTATATTCTAATACAATTGAAAAATCTATATGGCAACCCTAGAGGGGGTGTGTGGGGTTTAAAAACTAATTACAATAATTAATATCCAATTTAATTAGATGAACAAAATGATTTTATAAACACAAATATGCAATAATAAATCAATAGTAATAAGCAAGTACATAAGAGAGAGGGAGAGTGAGAGAGATAGAAAAATCAGAGTTGACGCTCGATGTACAGTAGTTCAGCCACCAACGGGTCTACTCCACTACTTAGAGGCCTCTTCTCTAAGATTTCAACCAATCTTTAATGGTAGATATTCGCCCAAAGGCCCATCACTCTAGTTTTGATGATGATAAACTCATGTAGTTATACTTTACTAATGATCTTGTGTATTTAATCTTAGATATTTGATCAAGATATTAGTAGGTGTTTAGCTTCAAGAAAGGAGTTATGGAGCTAACACATGTAGATTCAAGAGCTCGTGCGTCAAGATCGCATCTAGCACTCGGTTGGAGTTAAACTCTTTGGATCGTGTTTGGATTAAGTCGACTTGAAGAAGGAGTTCTACAAGAAGACTTCGGTTTGTATTTAGTTTAGTTTGTTAAAGGGTAGAACATATTTTTGAAGCTTAAAAATACACACACACACAAAAATACACGTTTTTCAGAAGTATGGTTTTGATTCTTGATTCTCAAATTTTCTAAAATATTTTTTATCAAATTCAGAACTTATAACTAGTAGCTATCTGTGTTTACTATCTTCCAAGATCCAAACAAAATTATTTAAAAAATTTCTGTGTCTTCAAAAGAGTTTTCAAAATCTGGTTTGGCCTAGGTCGTCGATCGTGCCTATTACAAGCCAGAATGGTCGACCGCACGGTCGACCGGAGTTCTGGCAATTGGGGTGTGCATGTTGTACACGTTCCCGGTCGACCGGGCGGTCGACCGGTCCCTGTTGCGATTGACCGGGCGGTCGACCGACTGTAACCAGGTTTAGCCTCGGTTTGTCACGGTCGACCGGTTGGTTGACAGGAGGAATCTGCCGGTCAACAGGCCAGTCGACTGCTAGTCTGCCAGTTTGAGAGAAACGGCTATCTTTTTAAAAGTTGTTTTAAAACATGTTTAAATTAAAAAACGTGAAAAGCTGTATTAGAGGGTCAATTTCTTTCTCTTTTATACTGGTAAAACTATTCTAAGTTTTCTTTTCTAAAACCCTATATAAAGGGGTCATTAGCGTTGAGTTTATCACAACAATAACAACAAATTTAAAAAATTAAAGTTTTGAGATTTCAAGTGAAAGAGCTTTTTGTTTTCAGTTTTGTGCTATTATTTTCATAAGTCTTCTTTAAGTTTTGGTTCTTAAAGTCTCTCTTCTGATCTTACTCTCACTTACAAATTATTGAGCTTCAAATTTATATTTTATTCTGTAGAGTTTTCTAAGGGAGTTTTCAAGAGAAAGTTTGTGGTCTTTTGATCACCAGATATTGTTCCATTGTTGTTACGCTACCTCTGGACTAGAGGAGTGTTTTGGGAAGTTGTGTACTCTAAGTGATTGTAATTCCTTAGTGTAAGGTCCCTTGGTGGAAGATCCTATAGTGGATTGGGAAATCTTTAACGGTGGTGAAGGCGGGAACGTAGAGCAGTGGCTCGAACCTCGAAACAAATCTTCTTGTTTGCGATTATTTTCTTGTCTTTACTTATTTGATTTTTATTCATTCATTATTGTCGATCTATACTCATCACAACAAGTAGCAATTAAGCACCTCAAACTCTTATCTAGAGAAATCACGAGGAGAAGTTCAGAGCCCTTCACAGGGAATTCGACTTCTAGTCTTGTTTTGAGTGATCGGTAGCATCATCTCATTTTATATTGTATTGAAGTTTTTAATTGATTAGCTATACACCTATTCACCCCCCTCTAGGTATATTTTCAATTGGTATTAGAACTTACGCTCCTGATATTAGGTTTAACCACCTAGGAATGAGATCTTAGTTAGCTAATCTAGTATTTACTTTTGCACACATATATGTCTACATAAACTCATGGATATCATGACCTTCCCATGTATGATGTTTCTAAGTTGATATATGAAAAATTAGGATGAGTGTTTATTTAAAAGCCCTAGGTTTGCATGTCTATCTTGCCACTACCAAGAAAACCTATTTTGGTGATGCCAAGTACAGTGAGGCTAATGCACAAGCCCTAGATGTACTAAAGCATACATTAAATAAAGACTAGTTATCTATTGTTTCTCATTGTGATTCCGCTTTTACAGTATAGAACACATTGACCTCTCCCGAGCTTCAAACGACAAAACATGTGGAGAAGGAATCTAGTGGAGATGAGTCCGAACAAGCTTGCTACATGGTCCAAGGGAATGACTCCCTTGAGGAACATTTGAAAACTCATCTAGATGATTGTGCTAGTTCTTCAGATGATAATTATGTGAATGTTGAACTTTAAATGAAGAACTATCTATATTTTGTGAAAACTTGCTAGAAAAATATAAACTTTTGAAAAAGAAAAGTTTTGCATTAAAAGAAGAAAATAAAAATTTGTCTTCTAAACTTGATATTGTTTTGCAAGAAAGGTATGAGATTTCAGATGAAAGGGACTCATTGAAATCCCAACTTGACCTTGTCCTAAATGAAAACAAAATAAAAAAATAAAAATGATTGTGATGATGTTTTGAAGAAAAATGAGGTTTTGTCTTCAAAACTTAAAAATATTTTAAAAGAGAATGAAACTTTGAAAAATAAAATTGCTTTAATTTGAAAGAAATTGGATTTGATTTCTAATGAAAATAAATCTTTAAAAAATGATTTGTCTTCTCATGTTTCTCATATTTCTAGTGTTCCATCTTCTAGGGATAAACATGTTGCATGCTCCATTTTGTCTTCAATTATTAAAAGTGATATATGTGCTTTGAAGAAAAATGTAGATTGTTTGGGCTCCATTTTGAGCCAATGTGCCATGAACCATACACGTTTAGAATCTATGTTTCAAAAGAAACATACTCCACATATGCATGCATAATATTCACGGCATACACATGCTTCTCATGTTCACACACATGACACTATATATGCTCATGTGTATACTTGTGCACGTTATGGATGTAAGGTCCACCTTGCAAAATTTTGTTATGATAGAATACATAATTCAAATTTTGTAAATAATTTGTTTGGGTTAGGAAAGGTGCTAACCCCCGTGAACCCAATAAGGTATGGGTACCAAAATCTACCCCTATTCTAGTTGATGTAGGTGTGGGCTCTCACTTGAAGTGAGGGTATTGGTGTCTTGATGGTGGATACGCTTGAGCTTGATGGATACTATATTGGATGCATCACCTTCAAGGATGTTTGGTGGGAGGACCACCATGGATTCGAGACCTAGAGATTAACCCTATTGGTTTTGATAACTATCTCTAACTCCCATTTTATTTCATATTATTAATTTTTAGCATGTATTGGTTTCCAATGTTCACTATGTAAAATGCAATGTAAATTAGACATGTGATATACATAGATAGTTTTTTGAGATACACTCATATTCATATGGATTCTCATCTTTTATGTTCTCACTATAGTTTAATGATTGCATAAAATAGAGTACAGAGAATATGAAAACTGTGTGATTGGTTTTAACTCTGAATCTTTACAATTTAACCGCTATAACAAGAGCTAAACGGGTTGAACCTAGGGAGAGATGCGATGGAAGCTTTTCGGTAATATTGTCTTCTTTTTATCTTCTCTATTTAAAGAACGTGGAAAAGAGGGGATGGATTGTATATGGATAAAGAATCAAACTAAAAAAAAGTTTCACAGCTTACTAATAATCAACCATCATACATGCTAATGCTAGATAGATAATTACTTCACTTCAAATCCTAAACATGATATTCTATCACAAAATCAAGCAAGATACATAGGACAGAAATTAGATTATGATTTGCAATAACACCATCCAAGTTTTAACGTTACAATATCAAGGTTGTCAATTAAGTATAAAGTAATAAAAAATCATTAGAAAGTATTTAGTAAATCTTAACCCTATTTGAAATAACACTAATCAACTTTTAACATTAAAATATCAAGATTTTCATCAAGCATTGGTTAAGAAAAATAGTTAAGAAGTTTTAGCAAATATTTGACCTAATTGCTTATCCTAATGAGTCTTCAAGAATAAAAATTATAGTAGGCATGCATATGATCTAATCTGGTTTATCAACTAGATATTAGATGTGATGGTGGTGATGTCTTAACAAGCCATGAGAAAAATCTAGCTACTCATGGTAAATATAACAAGCAAAAGAAAGCAAGAAATAAATAAAGCAAGAAAAAGAAAAATAATGTAAATAACAAAAGAGATATGAAAAGAACGAAAGCACCTTGTATTGATCTGTCACCTCGAATTACAATGGCTTCTCCTTCTCACAATCTTGAATTAGAACTAAAAGTAGAATCTAAAAATTACAAAAGAAATTTGAAAGAGAAACTAAAGAAAACTCCTAATTTATGATCTTTGATGTGGAGATTCTTCATAATGAGAGATTTCAGCTCTTTAAATAGGCCTCAAATCTAATCACAATAGGATACAAATTAGAAGGTTTCCTAATTCAATAGGGAATTCAGTCCTGCAGCAAGTTGGCGTATTGTTTGCTGAATACGACTCATCAGACGACTGAATTTGACAGAGTGATAAACTGAAGAATTGTAGTCCTTCAAGTCTTCTTTCATAGCATCATGAATCATTGGATTGAATATTAGTAGCAAATGTTATGATCTGAAAACTAAAACGTGCACAGTCTGAATCTGAGTTTGAATTGATTTTGAACTCTGTTTAATTTGAATTATCCTCCTTATTCCTTGTAGAATTAGCTTTGTCCCATTCATTTTCTAAGACTTTATCTTCTGAATTTGAACTTGAATAGGAGATGATCCTTTCCTCCTTTGGATTCAATTTAATTTAAAATCTAACTTTAGATAGGATTAGGGATAAAATGAAGCTTCTTGTATCTTTATCCTCTCATTTAAGTAACTACACACCATAATCAAAAAAGGGGTTATAATAAAGGAATGATCAAGAATATATGTGTAAAAGTGATGATAAAAATGCAATTTTGGAGTACAATCACACCCCCACACTTATCTTTTGATCGTCCTGGAGCAAAACTAAATGTTAGAAACTAATTTAATCTAATGTAACTCACTTTCGTAGGAATCACGATTGTACTTAGCACGTGCAACAAGCCGTTAAATCTCTAGGTTACTCCTAGAGGACAAGTATTGTCTCGTGAGGGTTTTCAGTGAATTACACCCACAAAATTCATAAAGAAAGAAAAATAAAATGTTAGTATTTTTGAAATACCATTTTGAAAGAGAGAAAATATTTGAAATATCTTTGTAAAAATTAAGAAATTTATAAGTTTTTAGGATTATCAAATTGATCATTCTTATAACTAGTCTTTATTCAAATATTTATTTATCAAGTTAGGTTAGGATTTAAACTGAATTTCTCATCGAGTCTATTATCTTACCCTAAGTCATATGCATCTTTGTGAAGATGAATTTTTTACTTGGGATTCGTCAACTTCAACTCTCATGCCTTATACATTTATTTTTTTCTTTCTTTCTTTTTTTTTAAGAAGTTCGAAGTATTACCACTTTGTTGCCCATTAAGTACTCATTTTTTTTAAATATGTATAACTCATCTAATTTTCTGTCGTATAAGTGTAAAGGCTTCTTGAGGCCCTAATACCTAACTAATTGATTATTAGATGTGTTCATACATTTATAATATATTTTAATTTTTCAAACTTATCTAATTACCTTTCACGGAATTACCAAGGCTTTCTTAAGCCAAAGTACCTAGCTAATCAATAATTAGATTTGTTTATTTTATATATATTTTTTCTAAGACACAAGAGTCTTTATTTTCAATCCCAAATATGTAAGTGTATAAAGCATGCATATTTCATGAAGGTAAAGATATCAAGACTAAATTACTTTTTCAAATTTTTCTCCTAAACCTAAAAATAGAACAAATACTCTTATTTTGACCAAGTATTAAGAAATCCTAATTATGATTTTTCTATTCCTTAAAATTAACTTAATTACTTATAGAAAAAAATCAAAATATTGTTTTCTATTTCAAAAAGTTTTTTTTAAAAAAATTGTTAGTATCTACCTATGTTAGTATATCCTCCCCTACAGCTATCTCATGCATTGTCCTTAATGTATGATGAATGCATGTAAGCATGAAAAAGAGAAAGAGAAGGCAAAATGTGACCTCAAGGTGGTGGTTCCAGTAGTGGCCGGATTGGGCTAAGCATTGCTACCCAATTTAAATCATATGGATCATCAAGAAACCCACCTTTTATGACCTCTTCTTGATGTACGTTGGTATTATCCCCCAATGTATAGGATCATGCAAGACCCGAACATTAAAACTATCTTGGTTGTATGACCAATCTTGAAATACCATCTCAGGGTCATCATTGTGTACACCTTCGTCCAACAATAGAATTTGACTTGATGAAGTTATTGATTTGGGCTTAAGAATGATAGGATTGTGAACAAATACTGGCTCGGGAAAATTAAATTTAGGTTCAAGAGTCAGGTTTGGTTCAAAAGTGGGCTTCAAATCAAAAAACTTAAGTTCATGATCCATCAAATAAATGTGATTACCCAAAATAGATGATCTAATTTCAAAATATACGGGTACTAGAATTAATGTTGGCTCGGGAATTGGGTCCAAATTGGGTAAAGACATCAGAGTCAACATAGATTCAAAGTTTAGAATAAGATGATAATGTTGAGGATCGGGTTCGTATTCGCAATCTAGTTCAATATCATTAAAGTTAAAACTTGCCAATTTGTCTATGGGTTGGGATTGGTCAAGTTCACGTTGATGCGATGAAATTGAATATTGATCAAGGTCTCCAAGATACCATGATTCTTGATTCCTATCAATTTGGTTAGTTAGTTCAAGGATGTTTGAAAGTCTAGAAATTTGCTCATTCATTAAACCTCGCACACGATCCATTTTTTCTTCTAACCTATCGAATGGATCATTGGAGACTGAATCGTGGATTCCATACTCTTTTTCAAGTAGGTAGGTTCTTCTATTGGTGGTGTGAGAAAAGAAGTATATGAAGATGATGGTTGAAAAGATGGTTGACAATGTGGCTCAGGGGTATTGTATCCCCATTGAATCGGTGAGGAGTAGAGATGATTATTCCAATTCGTTTCATGAAATTAAGGTTGGGGCATATGTTGATTTGGATAGGACCAACTAGGCATGCTTGGTTGGTTAAAATTATGATATGCCGGGTTGGTAATATCTGATTCAAAAGAGGTCGGGGTGTAAGATGGATTACCATTAAAATTGAAAAAATTGTTGTAATAAGCCATATCACATAAGAAATGTTAAAAATAAAGAGAAACAAATAAATAAAAAAATCTAGCCTAAGTTAGAAAACAATATATACCGTTCTCTCCCCGGCAACGGTGCCAAAATTTGGTTGCACAAAACAGAGTACAGAGAATATGAAAAGTGTGTGATTGGTTTTAACTCTGAATCTTTGCAATTTAACCGCTGTAGCAAGAGCTAAATGGGTCGAACCTCAGGGAGAGATGCGATGGAAACTTTTCAGTAATATTGTCTTCTTTTTATCTTCTCTGTTTAAAGAACGTGAAAAAGAGGGGATGAGTTGTATATGGATAAAGAATCAAACTTAAAAAAAGTTTCACAGCTTATTAATAATCAACCACCATACATGCTGATGCTAGATAGATAATTACTTCACTTCAAATCCTAAACATGATATTTTATCACAAAATCAAGCAAGATACATAGGATAGAAATTAGATTATGATTTTCAATAACACCATCCAAGTTTTAACGTTACAATATCAAGGTTGTCAATCAAGTATAAAGTAAGAAAAAATTATTAGAAAGTATGTAGCAAATCTTAACCCTATTTGAAATAACACTAATCAACTTTTAACATTAAAACATCAAGATTTTCATCAAGCATAGATTAAGAAAAACAGTTAAGAAGTTTTAGCAAATATTTGACCTAGTTGGTTATCCTAATGAGTCTTCAAGAATAAAAATTATAGTAGGCATGCATATGATCTAATCTGGTTTATCTACTAGACATTAGATGTGATGGTGGTGATGTCTTAGCAAGCCATGAGAAAAATCTAGCTACTCATGGTAAATATAACAAGCAAAAGAAAGCAAGAAATAAATAAAGCAAGAAAAAGAAAAATAATGTAAATAATAATGAGATATGAAAAGAACGAAAGCACCTTGTATTGATCTGTCACCCCGAATTGCAATGGCTTCTCCTTCTCACATCTTGAATTAGAACTAGAAGTAGAATCTAAAAATTACAAAAGAAATTTGAAAGAGAAACTAAAGAAAACTCCTAAGTTATGATCTTTGATGTGGAGATGCTTCATAATGAGATATTTCAGCTCTTTAAATAGGCTTCAAATCTAATCACAATAGGATACAAATTAGAAGATTTCCTAATTCAATAGGGAATTCAGTCCTGCAGCAAGTTGGCATATTGTTTGCTGAATATGACTCATCAGACGGCTGAATTTGACAGAGTGATAAACTGAAGAATTGTAGTCCTTCAAGTCTTCTTTTGTAGCATCTTGAATCATTGAATTTGAATATCAGTAGCAAATGTTATGATCTGAAAACTAAAACGTGTACAGTCTGAATCTGAGTCTGAATTGATTTTAAACTCCCTTTAAATTAAATCATCCTCCTTATTCCTTGTAGAATTAGCTTTGTCACATTCATCTTCTAGGACTTTATCTTCTGAATTTGAACTTGAATAGGAGATGAATATTAATCCTTTCCTCCTTTGGATTCAATTTAATTTAAAATCCAACTTTAGATAGGATTAGGGATAAAATGAAGCTTCTTGTATCTTTATCCTCTCATTTAAGTAACTACACACTATAATAATAAAGGGGTTAATAGCATTAATTAATAAAGGAATGATCAAGGATATATGTGTAAAAGTGATGATAAAAATGCAATTTTTGAGTGCAATCATTTAACTATTGTGTATATACTAGTTCTAAAACATGTGCATTTAGCATAATGATCATATTAGTTTATGTTTTCTTTATACTTTATATTTTGATTACTTGTTTAGATGTAGTTTTCATTGAAGTTTATGCTTATACTTGTATAAATAATGAGCCACATTTGATTATTATATGTTTGTGCTTTATTACTCATTTGTACCATTTAGATGTACTTATATAACCTAGTTTTGATGATTCTTACATTTTAACTTGTATTTCCTATCCTTGTACATGTTTTTTTGAAAATGTGTTTAGTTTCATGTATAGATAAATTTTGTCTAAAACTAATGGATATACATGTCTATCCTAGAGTCACTTGCTTTTATGCAAAATTCTTTTAAGGACTCATTTATGTTTGGGATAAGTATGTATACTTTTAGTTTCAATAAAACATACATATACAATGAAACGTATTTAGTTTTGATGTTTTCTTGTTTTTGACAAAAGGAATTTCATTGAGCTTCATTGCCTATCTCCATGATTATGCTTTTCACATGATTCTTATACACTCACATTATTTGTGTTTACTCATGACTTTACTTTAATATACATTTTTGAGCTTTATAGATATATGATTTAGTTTTGAAGGATCTATAACTAGTTATTTCAAAAATTATCTTAAACTAGTTCATATTCTTCAATTGAAAGAGTTTTCAAATATATTAAAATTATTTTCAAAATCTTATTTTTGAAAACTTTTACCTTCCAAGGGCGGTTGGATCGGCGACCATGCCTTGTATACTCAAATTGAATATCCTTTTAACATGTGTATGAATAGGGTGGTAGTTATGAGTTATACACATGATTTCATGAAATTCTATTCTTGTCTACACATATGTGTTTTCTTATATATGTATACTTCAAATTTCAAGTAGTATCAATTTCAATTGGTATTTTAATTTCCATACATATATATGCTTTGATTGTACCATATATTTCAATTGGTATCAAAAAAAATTTCTTAAGTATGAGATATACATGATTTTTAAAATGAAACTTCATTTTGTATACTCATGTCGTTTTTTTTGCTAAGCTTGATTTAGTCCTTAATGTCAATTATTTTTCAATTGGTATCTTATATAAGCCTAAGCATTATTTTTATTAGTATTTGATAAAAGGGGAGAATTATTCGTGTTTATCTTTCAATTAGTTTTATTTTCAATTGGTATTTTACTCCCATTCTTCATGATAAAAACTGCTTTGTTTTGATATATGCTAATATTTTCAATATTGGTATCAATCATCTTAAATTGGTATTATTCTCAATTTGATATCCTTATTGCAAAATGAGTTGTGTTTACCTAAAAATTTAGTTTTTACTTTCAATTGGTATCAAAATTTAGAATATATTTCAATTGGTATAGAAAATGTACAATGTTTCATTTTCAATTGGTATAAAAAATTTATAAGATATTTTCAATTGGTATCAAAAATATAAAATGTTTCACCTTCATTGATATCAAAATTTATTTTGTTGACTTCAAGAAAATTTCAAAATTTGTTTTAAAATGGTTTCATAATGTTTTGATATATATTGCTTATATGTAAGGGAAGTTTAACATCTTCTCAATATATGATTCATGTTGAGTGTATCTCATATTGAGAGCTTGACTTCTCTTTGGTATGTAGTACATGTGTATAGGGGGAACTTAACATCTCCACGTATACATTATATATTATGCTTTATGTGGTTAGGGTCTAGTCATCTCTTTTCATGTAATGCATGTATGCAGGGGGAGTTAACTTTACGTCTCTCCTCTTCAAGAATGTATATCGCATATATATCTTTATTGCTTGTTTTTCCTTCGCCCCTTTGTTGATGAATTGACAAAAAGGGGGAGAAGAATTTGGTGAGTTTATATATGCATGTTTATTTTATTTCCTTGTTTATGCAAAAAGGGAGAGAAGAATTGCTATGCATGTTTTTTTCTTTTTTATGCATATAAGTTTGTGTATGGTTTATACATTTCATTGAATATCCATTTGTTTATTGCTATGCATGACTTAAGGGGGCTTCTATGAAGCTTATCTTTAATCCATATGTATATAACTCCATGAGTTTTGTCATCATCAAAAGGGGAGATTGTTGGCCCAAAGGCCCATCACTCTAGTTTTGATGATGATTAACTCATATAGTTATAGTTTACTAATGATCTTGTGTTTATTTAGTCTTAAATATTTGATCAAGATATTAGTAGGTATTTAGCTTTAACAAAAGAGTTTTGGAGCTAACACATGTAGATTCAAGAGCTCACGTGTAAAGATCGCATCTAGCACTCGGTTGGAGTCAAACTCTTTGGATTGTGTTTGGATTGAGTCGACTTGGAGAAGGAGTTTTATAAGAAGACTTTGGTTTGTATTTAGTTTAGTTTGTTAAAGGGTAGAATATATTTTTGAAGCTCAAAATACACACACATAAAAATGTACGTTTTTCAGAAGTATGATTTTGATTCTTGATTCTCAAATTTTCAAAAGTATTTTTTATCATATTCAGAACTTATAACTGGTAGCTATCTATGTTTCCTATCTTCCGAAATCCAAAAAAAATTATTTAAAAATTTTATGTGTCTTCAAAATTGTTTTCAAAATCTGTTTTGGCTTAGGTTAGTCGATCGGGCAGTCGACCGTGCCTATTACAGGCCAGAACGGTCGACCGCACGATCGACCGGAGTTCTGGTAATTAGGGGTGTGCATGTTGTTCACGTTCCTCGTCGATCGGGCGGTCGACCGGTCCTTATTGTGGTTGACCGGCGGTCAACCGACTGTAACCAGGTTTAGCCTCAGTTTGTCACAGTCGACCGGTCGGTCGACCGAGGCTAACGGTCAGATTTTTTGAATCCGCCGGTCTACCGGCCGGTTGACCGCTAGTCTGCCACTTTGGCAGAAACGGTTACCTTTTTAAAAGCTGTTTTAAAACATGTTTAAATTAAAAAATGTGGAAAGCTGTTTTATAGGGTCAATTCTTTCTCTTTTATGCTGGTGAAACTATTCTAAGTTTGCTCTTCTAAAATCCTATATAAAGGGTCATTACGGCTGAGTTTATCACAACAACAAATTCAAAAATCAAAGTTTTGGGATTTCAAGTGAAAGAGCTTTTTGTTTTCAGTTTTGTGCTATTATTTTCAAAATTCTTCTTTAAAGTTTTGGTTCTTAAAATCTCTTTCCGATTATACTCTCACTTACAAATTATTGAGCTTCAAATTTATATTTTATTCTATAGGGTTTTGTAAGAGAGTTTTCAAGAGAAAGTTTGTGGTCTTTTGATCACCCAGATATTGTTCCATTGTTGTTACGCTACCTCTGGGCTAGAGGAGTATTTTGGAGAGTTGTGTACTCTGAGTGATTGTAATTCCCTTGTGTAAGCTCCTTTGGTGGAAGATCCTATAGTGGATTGGGAAATCTTTCACGGTGGTGAAGGCGGGAACGTAGAGCAGTGGCTCAAACCTCGAATCAAATCTTCTTATTTGCGATTGCTTTCTTGTCTCTACTTATTTGCTTTTTATTTATTCATTATTGTTGATATATACTCATCACAACAAGATAGCAATTAAGTACCTCAAAATCTTATCTAGAGGAATCACGAGGAGAAGTTCAGAGCCCTTCACAGGGAATTCAGCTTCTAGTCTTGTTTTGAGTGATCGGTTGCAACATCTCATTTTATATTGTATTGAAGTTTTAATTGATTGGATATACACCTATTCACCCCCCTAGGTGTATTTTTAGCAGCTTCCTTTTCACGTAGAAGTTTGGACCTTTTACAACCGACTTCTTTTTCGAGTAGAAATATAGATCTTACAACTCACTTGCTTTCTAGGTAGAATTGTAAACCTTCACCCACTTCACAAGTAGTTTGATTTTCTCACTAACAAATAATCACAACAAGAATTTATTCTCTTCACAAGATGAGAATCAATGTAGCTCAAATATCAAAAAATAAAAACTATAACTTTGAGGCTCTACTAGCAAGAAGAATAAAGACAAGTAAAGCTTGACACTTTTAGATTTAGATGCTTAAGAATCAAATTGAAAGCTTGAATCTAGAATCTAAATGACCTTTTGAAGAGATTGAGATTGGAGAATAGAAGATGTAAAGTAAGTCTCAATCACAATAAGAAAGCACACTTTAAATCACTTTATAGGATTGAGAAAGTAAAGTATTTGCTTCAAAAATCTTTGAGTGAAAAAGCTATCAAAAGTTTTCTACAAAGTTAATGAAATAGTTGTGAGAAGTAGTATTATAGAGAGAAGAAGATAAATTTGCCTAAAAAACGTTTAGCCTAAAATTTCATGTCAAAATCCACTCAAAATAGAAATCTGCATTATTTCGGGCGACCACTGAAGCTTGGTGGTTGACTAGATTGATCGCTCAACATGCAACAAGCTCAACGCGCTAGATCCAACGGACGATTGATCATCCTTGGTGGTTAGACTGTGGAAAAACGATAAACTTGTCAATTGTCATGAGCGATTGTACCATTGCAGAAAAGTATTGTGCAGACTGATGAAAATAATCAAAAGAAATCAAAAAGTTCCTGCACAAATTCAAAAATCTACAGAATGCATGATCGAACCTGGCGGTCGAACCAAACAGGACAAACCAACTCTAACGGATGGTCGATTGACCATGTCGGTCGATCACCGACACACGCAGGATTTGGGTCACAATATTGTCAAGTAACGAATGATCGGCCGTCCCTGGTAGTCAACCCGACCCAGTGCAGAATCGACATGGCAGACAATCGATCAACTGTTGCGATCGACTCGAGACCCAACTGAAACGTGGGGTCTAAAAATTAACAAACAACAATGCATATCGACCGTGGCGGTTGACCAATTCGCGCACTGCTTTAGCTTTTGACATTGCAGTTGTAATTCGGTCAGCCGCTAAGTTCTAGCGGTCGATCCAAATGATCTCCTAGTTCGAAAATCAATTTAAATATATTTGAAAAATTACGAAAAATATTATATAAATTCTAATAAATATATAATCAAAGTATATAGGCCCAAAATGATATTTGAACACAATTTGAAAGCTTTTGTGAAATTTAATAAAACTTTGAATTGATATCAAAACAAAACGTGTATGCACATGTGTAAAAATGTGATCTAGTGTCAATTAAACTTCTTATCTCGATTCTTTTTACCTTACATGGTATTCTACAGTAGATTTAGCTATCTTCGAATTGAGTCTCTAGCTTCAACTGATTTTTGCATTGATTTGCTCTTCACTCTAGCTCCACTTTAAGAAATCTTGATAAATATAGTAATTTTTGTAATTGAGAAAAATGTGCCACCACCTCCTTGATTGATATATCAATATGAGATTTATTCCATCAACATTCGTAAATGTGCTTTAACCTAGACCAAAATATAAAAACACTAGAATAGGAGTTGTTAGTATAAAAGTAGCTTAATGAGTAGCCATTATTAAACTAAAACACAATAGGGCTAACAGTAAACACAATAGGGCTAACAGTGTGAACCGCTTTCTAGTTGATAAACTTACTCCCTTCTGCACCTTTGGAGGGAGATGTTCTTGAAAGAGTTTTAAACCAGAAAAGATGTGTTCTGTTCTCATTTGAGAGTGTTCGAGTGCAAAACTTTTGTGCATATACCTAAGGAGCAAAGAACAAAGCTCTATAATAAAGTCATCCCTTGCATTTTTTTTGGGTTATAGTAGTGATGCATTTGGGTATAGATTATCAGATCCTAAAGATAAGAAAGTCATAAGAAGTAGGAATGTTATCTTTTGTGAAGATAAAACTTTTACTTTGATTCTAGAAAAGATAATGAGCTACAAAATGTTGACGTCATCCCAGATCCAATTCTTATACCTTCTCCTTTACTATATAATTTTGATATTCAAGATGTGCAAGTAGACAATAAAGATGAAGTTGCAGGTTCCTCGACTCATGATCAGAAGGAGCAAATACATGAATATTAGTCACATGTCGAGGATCCACACAAGCCTCAGTTGAGACGGTCGGAGAAGACCTGACAACCCTTAACTAAATATTCAGCTTCTGAGTTCACCATGGTAAATGTTGCAAGTGAACCAAAAATTTTCATGAAGCACAAGTTCATGAGCACAAGGACAAGTAGAAGAAAGCCATGTAAGAGGAGATTGATTTCTTGCATAAGAACCACACATATGATCTAGTGAAGCTATCAAAGGACTAAAAAGTTTTGAAGAATAAATAGGTCTTTAAGGTCAAAACGAAGGCAATGGTCAAGGTAAGTACAAAGTTCGCCTAGCGGTGAAAGGTTTCAACCAGAAACAAGATATTGACTATGATGAAATTTTCTCTCTTGTTATGAAGATGCCCATCCATTCAAGTTATCTTAGCTCTTGCTGCATCTCTAGACCTAGAAATTGAACTGTTAGATGTGAAAATGACTTTTCTTCATGGCGACTTGGAAGAAGAAATATACATGAAGCAATCAGAGAGCTTCAATGTAAAAGGAAAGGAACACATGGTTTACAAATTAAAAAAAAAAACTTGTATGGGTTCAAGCAGGTACCTCAACAGTGGTACAAAAAGCTTGATTCTTTCATGCTTAGACCATGGATACAAAAGAACATCTGCAGAATATTGTGTTTGCATTCAAAATTTTGCTGATAATGATTTTTCTCTCATTATATGTTGATGACATGCTTGTGGTTGGCAAAGATAAATCTAAAATTGATAGATTAAAGAAGGAGTTTAGCAAGTCCTTTGACATGAAGGACTTAGGGCCAGCGCAATATATTTTGGCAATAAGATCTCTCATGATAGGAAGACGAAGAAGTTGTGTCTATTACAAGAAAGTTATATTGAGCGTGTTCTTGAGAAGTTCAATATGAAGAATTTCAAGCCAGTCTCCACACCTCTTGCTGCTCACTTCAAGTTAAGCTCACAATAAAGCCCTTCAACAGAAAAGGAGGTGGAGGAAATGAAGAGCATCCCATATGCCTCGAAAGTTTAATGTAACCATGGTGTGCACAACACCAGACATCGAACATGTTGTTGGTGTTGTAAGAAGATTTCTTGCCAATCTTAGCAAAAATTATTGAGAAGCAATAAAGTGGGTCCTGAGATACCTCAGAGGAATATTCAAATATTGTCCATGTTTTAAGGGAGGAAAGCCAATTCTAGATGGGTACACAGATTCAAACATGGCAGGTGACATTGACAAGAGAAGGCCACATCAAAATACTTGTTTACTTTTGCAGGGGGAGCTATATTGTAACAGTCCAAGCTGCAAAAGATTGTTGCCATATCCACCACAGAAGCTGAATACATAGTTGCTAAAGAAGCCAGCAAAAAGCTTTCGTGGATGAAGAATTTTTGAAGGAATTATTCATTAAGTAGGAGAAGTACAACCTCCACTGTCACAGTCAAAGCGCAGTCGACTAGAATAAGAATGCTGCATATCACTCAAGGATAAAGCACATCGACATTTGCTATCATTTTATCAGAAATGCTTTGGTGAACTATTTGATGCAGATTGTCAAGATTGACACAGGCCGAAATCCGTCAGATATGATGACGAAACCTCTACCAAAGGAGAAGCATGAGCTCAATAGGAGTTTGTTAGGCATGATCTCAGTTTAAACACCCTCTTCATCATGAGGCCAGAGGAAGAGATTGATGGGAATGTCTAGCCACATGATGAAAAGATTCTTCGTCATTCATGTTTGACTCTTCATCTATCACACACTTTCATGCAGCCCGTTGGTTTTTCCATCAATTGGGAGAGTACTTGGCAACCTTTTAACTTCCATGCACCTTTTGGATTCCCCATCAATTGGGATAGTAATTGGTGTGAGATACCAAAAGTCAAGCCTTCTCTATAAAAGGAGAGGAGATGTGAGCATCATAAAAAGAGGAACAACAAGGTATAGAGAGAAATCAGTGAGTGTGAGCAATCTGAATTTTCTGACCAGTAAGAAGTTCAGACCTTGATCGAGGACTAAATGTTATCCGAGTAAAATGAAATTTTATGGTGTTGTTCCTGAGGTGCTGGGGCTCACATCTAATGGTCAGATCGTTAATCCGGGTCCTCTACTCTTCTCGATTATCCACCTTGTTCTGATGAGTTTGTTCATGCTATCCGCTCTTCAGAGTGAAGCATATTATTGATTGTTGATGGATGGTATTCCTCCAGTGATTGTAGTCTCATTATTTTGAAATAGTGAATGATTTGATCTGAACTAGGTCCTGTGGTTTTTCCACTTAGCGGGTTTTCCACGTAAAAATTCATGTGCCACGTTTACTATTTTGTCACTAGTTTACATTACTCTTTTCATCTCAACAGAAAGTGGGAAATTATATTTTGCAATTTTAATAGATTTTTCCCAACACATCTTACTTAGGAAGGATTAGTATATGTTGTTATAATGTGATAAAAATTTCCATGCTGATTGCGTATTACGAACAAGTATAAATCTATTGAGGCATGAGAATGTGGGAAAATGATCATTGTAGCTCAAAGATATCCAACTTGTGCAGAAAGATTATAAGGAAACTACAATGCAGAAACTATTACATTTACCATTCAGAGAAGAGCGGAATATTTCAACATGGTTGCTTAGTCATTTTGGTAGGCGAAAAGATGAAGACCCTGGTCAATTCGAAGGGTTATCGTTGTCTTGTAGTTGACTTCTCTATCATCGCACAGCTTGAATCTGAAGGAACGAACAAGCACAGCTGCGAATATCTTCATTTGCCTGTATGCGAACTCCTTCCCCAAACAAATTCTTGGCCCAGCCTAGCGACAAATTGGATAATTACAGATTATAATTTATAGATATTCTGTATAAATATTGGAGAACAATGATACATTCTCTTTGATAAACTTTAAACAGCTACTTTTTCTTCCTAAAACTAATTTCATTAAGTCAAAAAAATGATAAAATTTACCTGGAATGCTGTAAATTTGAAGGGGTTCTCGGGTTGGAAAACACCATGCTCGTTGAGCCATCTTTCAGGACGAAAACTTTCTGCATCTTCACCCCACAGGAACTTCATTCTGCCCATGGAATATGGTAGGTAGCATACCATATCCCCCTTCCTCACATCAAACCCATCAGGCAGTTTATCGTCGGACAAACAAATCTTTGGGTCCTTCAATATGCAAGAATCAAATAAGTATAAGTGAGATTGGTTGCATTTATAGAATCATGATCAGTTTTGAATGAGAAGTTCACCTCTGGGATAGCTGGGTAGAGTCTCAGTGTCTCGGCTAGAGATGCATGAAGATACTGCATCCTGTCAAGGCTCTCTTCAGTTAAGCTGCTTGCGAAGTCTATGATGGGCGTTGGGTCATCTACAGCTGCGGTTGCCTCGTTCACTTCTCGGGCCAGTTTTTCTTGCAGAGAAGGGTGCTTGCAGAGCATGTAGAAGAACCAGGAGAGAGTGACAGCCGTTGTGTCCCTTCCCGCAATTATGAAATTCAGTATTATGTCTCGCAAGTATTGATTGTTCATCTTGACAGGATCCTTCTTGCTCTCTACTAGAAACCTCGACAATATGTCTTCTCTCATCTGGAATTCAAGCAGCAAAACATGAATGAACACAGGATGGTACATCTTATATTAGCACAAGTAGGGAACTTATTTCTCAGCTTACATTGTCATCTGCGTGTTGATTGCACAAAGACTTTGCTTTGCTCTCAATTAGTTGGTAAATAAAATCGTCGATGACCCTGATGTTTTCTCTAAGCTCTGCTTCAGAACCGATGCGCATAAACCTCTTAATCTTCCAAAAGATATCGACATAGCGCCACAGAATCAAATCACTAGCATTGTCAAATGCCTTGGCAAATCTACTGCCTTCCTCACTTGTCCTGGATAATGTATCCAATTTAACGCCAAACCCAACTTGGAATATGGAATCTAATGTAGAACGCATGAACAAGTCCTGCAAGTTAGAGAACCTTTAATCTGAAGAATTACAAAACATTAGGGACAAAATGTCTTCACAGATATTTGGGTCATTCACTTGAATGTCTATGGATTTCTCAGAATTTGCGGCTTCAGAAATGGTGAGTGCTAGTCTTGAAGCGTTGCTTCTGAAGACATCACTGCTAAAATCCCTCAAGACCTTTGTAGAAAACTCATAGCTTGCAAGCTTCCTCTGATGTCGCCATTTTTCACCATCAACTGCGAAAATTCCATCCCCCAAAAGATCTTTCATCTTATCATGGTTGTAGGATCCCTGGAAGCATGGAATTAGTTAGTCTATAATCTCTCGAAAACCTCGACTAAGGTCATTAACAGAAATAAAAAAATTACCTTCCCATAGTTTGAGAAATTAGTCTTGAGGATGTATTCGACGATGGTAGGATCCACGGTGTACATACAGTTGCGATTTACAGCGAAAAGTGTAAATGATTTATACTTGGCAGATAGATCTGTGTGGAAATGATGCAGCTTCCTGAAATATATGAGTTGATGGTAAATGGTGCCAACTGTAGGATAATATCTCCGCCCTTTTGATGTAAGCATCGATCTCCAGAGCAAGAGCATGATGGTGCAGAGACCGATCCCTAGAGCTGCGGCAGTAGTCGTAGTAGAGAGACAATTGCTATTGAGCAAATCCATGGGGTACTGAAAATTTTGAAGATGGTAGGCCTTGATCAGAACCTTGAGGTACAATAATATGCTCACACACAAAGATGAAGAAGTCAACATACATTGGATGAGCCTCTTGTTTCATTTTTCTATTAGTAAAGACTAGACTTTAGGTACTATTGAGTTTATTTTTTATTTTTGATGGAATTAGCTAAATAGTAACAAGCAGTATAGCAAACAACTTGCCCAAATTGCACATATCTATCCTATAGTTTAATGTCATCAATGAGTGTGAAGTCTAACTTGCCGGCAACTATTTTATCTCTATAGCCAAAATCGAAACGTAGCTCCAGATGTTGTTTTCAGTTCTTCAAAGAAATCTCTGATTAACGGGGCAGGCAATTTGAGGCAATTTGTGGTAGGTTAGGGACCACAGGTAAGCAAAGAGATCAAAACATCATCAGATTATTTTTAAAATCTACACCTGTGGCTTTATATATATATACACACACATACATATATATATATATATATATATATATATATATATATATATATATATATATACACACACACATATACATATATATGTATATGTGGAGAAGAGAAGACAAAAAAAACTAAGATTATCAAGCAAAACCAAAGCACACTTTATTTATCTCCAAAATATTTTACAAGAGTAATTATACAAGAGGAAGAAGGCTCAACACATGAGTAAGGGATTACAAAAGAGAGAAGTGAAAAATATTTGATGATGCCTTCTTCATTAGGGCTTTCTCACTTTCATAACTAGAAGTGAGCCTCGAAACTACGCGTCAGCTCAAAAGTGGCATGATTACATTTTCTTTTACTTTGTTGAAAGTAGGAGAGCATTCATGATGATATTCTCTTGAAAGTAGAGGATCCTTCATGATGACATTCTTCATGATAATATTCTCATCAGCTTTATTTCTTTTTAGTTTATTAAAGTGAAACAGATGGAATAAACTGACGGCTCCCCGAGCCTTAATCAGTTTGGGCTTCAACTATTGATATTTTTGTTGCGATCTGGTGGTAAATTGGTGGATGACGTGGCTGGATTCCTCCTAATAGCTGGGCAGGTGCTTGTAAGATCACCTAGAGGGGGGGTGAATAGGTGATGGCTAATCTAATGGTCACTTATGAACAAATAATGCGGAATTAAAACTAAGATGACCAAATTAAAACTTCTTTTAATTAAACACTTATGTATAACTCAAGAGTGTTACCGAATTCCCCTTGCGAGGCTCTGGACAAGCTCCTCTAGATTCCCCTTGAATGGGTTGAGGTGCCGCGTTGGCTCTCTTGGTTGAATACTAGTGTTAACAACAATCCCAAGCAAGTATGTATATCAATTATGAGCACAAGGGAATATATCATGCAAATATAAGATGAACACAATAAATAGAATGCAAGATATAAAATAGAGATAAAAAGAGAAAGAGAGCAAGAGTGAGCAATCGCAAACACAAAGGGTTTGTTTCGAGGTTCGAGCACACTTGCTCTACATCCCCGCCTTCGACACACGAAGGATTTCCACTATGCACGATCCAACCGGATCTCTCCTTGGTGCCGCAACACCTACAAGCCCTCGGACTCCCAAGTCCCTTACACACCACAAGCCCACCGGCTCGTCGAGGCCGCACCTCAAGCTACAAGTCCTCACTAGGAGCCAAGAACACCAAGTCCTCACTAGGACCCGAAACAAACCGCGAACACAACCGTCCGCCTTCTCAAAGAACAAAGATGAACTTTGGTGATCACAACTCTTGATCACCTAAAATCCTCTCACAATAACACTCCTATAGAATGAATAGCTCAATGGATGCTCAAGTGTTTGTGTGAGAAAGCAAGGAAAGAATCTTTGGTGAAAAACACAAGAAAATCTCTTTTACACTCTTTGATAAAACTCTCCTTTTAATTGGAAGTATTGACTCTAATTTTGTGGAGAAAAACCCTTCAGAAAGACTGGGAAAAACTAGCTCTAAGGTCTCCAAAAATCTTGGCTTAAAACAATGACAAAACCCCCTTTTATAGAGGCCAGAAAAATCTGACCGTTGGGCTCTGTCAGAGCTACCGGTCGACCGGTCCGGTCGACCGGCAACGGTCAAAAATCCGACCGTTGCAGCCTCCGGTCGACCGGCCCGGTCGACCGAGCAACTGGAGAAGAGAGTAAACTCTCTGTCGGTCGACCGGCCCGGTCGACCGATGTTTCCCGAGAGCAAAGCTCTCTGAAGCGGTCGACCGGTCCGGTCGACCGATCCTCCAGTGCACACTGGTGTGCACGCTGTGCACGTCCGGTCGACCGACCCGGTCGACCGGCCACTGTCAGTTCTGAAAAATCAGAACTGCCAGAACCAGAAAAATGGGATTAAGGATTGGTCTTAATAAAAATCCCAGAAATTCACAGTAAATCCAGAAAAATAGTTTCAATCAAAATAAAAACTGTTTTTATAAAAATATGTTTTTCTAAAACTTGTTTTTCCATGACTTCATAAAATACAAAAACAAGATATTTTAAACTTATAAAGCAAAGTGTGTATGGATATGATCCACCACACAATCAAGATGAAATATCTAGTTTTTGACATAAAGCACTAAACTTGGTTTTGAAAGATATGTATATAGGTAACATCAAAAACCAAGACATGTATTTTGTCCAATGAAAAATCTTTTCTACTTTAAAAATCTTTTATGAAAACAATTCTAACAAGAGTGTGTGTGTGATATGAACTTGAGCAATCCACCAACTATCTATCCTTTACATTTTAACTAAAACAAATAAAAATCTTATACCTAGACACAAGTCTTCATCCTCTTGAAGTCTCCCCTTGAAGGCTTCTCATTTTCTTGACTTGGTCTAAATGCAATCCACCGAGCTCATCTCTAGATGTGTTCTTGATGCATAGGCTCGTGAATCAACCGGTGCTACCTTCCAACTTGTCTTTAAATCCTTTGTTGAAGCTCCACACCTACTAAGATCTTGATAATGAATCTGTCACTAATTAAACACAAGATCATTAGTAATCATAACTTCATGAGTTGATCATCATCAAAACTAGGGTGATAGGCCTTTGGGCCAACAATCTCCCCCTTTTTGATGATGACAAAACTCATGACGTTATATATGCATGGATTAAAGTAAAGCTTCAAAGAAGCTCCCCTTAACTCATGCATACAAAATAAATAATAAATATGATCATGAAGCACATGAATATGGATGCAAATATGGAGATGCAACAAGCATAAATCAAAATCTTTTTTTTTTTTACTCCTATTTGCATAAATCAAAACACATATGCATAAATACAAATCTTGATTTCCCTTAAGTAAGAAGGACAAATACTTCTCCCCCTTAAGCAAGGAAATCATGCATATATATCAAAACAAAAACACAAATACTTCTCCCCCTTTTTGTCAATCATCAACAAAGGGTTCAAAGTAAAATCAAATCAACAAATTTTCTCCCCTTTATGTCAAAAATAAGGAAGTCAAGGAGGGGCAATATAAACCAAAAATTTTGAAGTTTTCTCATCAAAACAAAATCATTAATTCTATTTTATCAAAACAAATTTTGAATTTTCTCTTTGATATCAAATAAAAAATATTGATACCATTTTAAAAACTAATGCATAAGCTTGAAAAATAAGATTTGAATTAAGCTTAGCATTAACAACACATGAAGAATTCGAACTAGTTAAATGAGAGTGTTTAACAACTAGTACGAAATCCTTCTATCAAGGAATAAATCTAAGGATTTTCATGAAATAGTAATGAAACACAAAACACTCAAACACTCTAATCTATAAAGTCCAAATAGTTTCAAAAGAAGTGAGTGTACTAATGTTATGTGAAACATGGCATCATGAAAATGGCAATAAGGTACAATATTCCTTAGAAAATCATAAACATCAAAATCATCTCACATTTTTTTTTTATTAAATCATTGAAAACAAAATCTATATGTCAAGATATATGTATGTTTTGAAAATACATGAAATATACATACATATCTCTTAAACTCAAGTGAGTCTATATGAATGGATTTGCATTGAAGGCAAAAGACTCAAGAGTTATACATGTATATTTTAAGGTTTGGCAAAACACACATATACATGAAATAAAAGGCACATGATCATAAATCAAATCCAAAAGGTGAACATAAGTTTAAATATGTATGAATCATCAAAACTAAGCAATACAAGTACATTTCAAGGGTTCAAATAAGCATTTAAGCACACTTACTAATAGATCTTTTTGAGGCCCATGATATGTTCAAGTATAAATCCTAGTGTTGACAAAAACTAACATATAAACTAATATTCAAATCATGAAGCATTAAATTTTAAGAAAAATTGAATCATGTGACAAAAACTATTTGAAGAATACATAACTAGTAAAAATTATTTTTGAAAACTAGTTAAAGATCCTTCAAATATGTCAAATCATATATTTTTCATGAATGAGACTAAGTACATAAAAATCCAAGCACTCATAGTCCATAAAGCTCATAAATATATTTTTGAATAAAAGATGAGTGTTCAAAGGTTATGTAAATAGCATTTTCATGAAAGTAGTCATTCAAGCTCAAAAAGATCATAAATCACATTTTGTTTTACACATGTTTTAATCTTTAATACAAATCAAAAACATAAAAAATCATCAATTTTTTATTATTTATTTAAAATACTAATCTTCATGGTATATGTATGATTTATCCAATTCTAACAATATGCATACATATCCCAAATATGAAAAGAGTCCAATATATATTGCATGAAGGCAAGTGACTCAAGGGTATACATGTATATTTATTAGATTTGAATTAAACACACATATACATGAAGTAAGATCAAAGATAGGCATAACAAGTATAAATGACCGAATCATCAAAACTAGCCTATACACATGCATATAGTGGATACAAATGAGCATGAAGTTCAAATATATATGAGTCAATTATAGTTCACTATTCATATATGTATAAATGCAAGTTTTGACATATTCTACATTTAAGCATGTAAATGCCACATGAAGCACCCAAAAAAAAATATGAACATGCTATATGATAAAAGTAAAGAGCATGTACATAAATAAATTGAAAGTTTAGAGGTTGTTACCAACTCCAAAGCTCCAAGCATGGTGGTCTTTCCCACCAAAATCTCCTTGATAGCAATGCATCCAAAAGTTTGTCCATCATGTCCATTGCATATGCTATCAAGGCACCAATCCTCTCACGTTTTGTGAGAGCCCTCACCTACATCAAAATCAAAGGGTGGGGGTTTTGGTACCCATATTTTCTTGGGTCCTTTGGGGTTAGCTTTATTGCAAGGATCCCAAAATCTTTTATACTTAGCAAAATATAAATGAGGTTTCTTATCAAAACAATATTTTGCTAAATGGCCTTTGCGGCCACAATGTGTACAAGTGTACACCTTAGCATGATGCTTATGAGTGTGATTGTGATCGTGTTGTGCAACATAAGCATGATGTGTATGTGCATGAGCATGTGGAACTTATTTCTTTTGAAACAAGGATTCCAATCTAGTATGATTGAATGCACAAGAGTTCAAAGTTGAACTCAAATTCTCCATTTTATTTTTCAAATTCTTAATCTCATTAGTTGTGGCATGAAAAGCATGATGAGATAAAGAATCATTTTTCCTTTTCTTTTGAGAAACAAAATCTTTTTCTTTTTCAATAAATTTTCTTTTCAAAGATTTATTTTCTTGAAAAACTTCTTCTCTTTGTTTTTCCACCAAAATGATTTTATCCTTCAAAATAGTGTTCCCTTCACAAAGATCATTCAATTTTGAAAGTAAGGAAACATTTTCATTTTTCAAATCTTTATTTTCTTTTTCTAAACATGCAAGTTTATTTCTAGAAGAATCATTTTCTACATGCATGCAATCAAATTTCTTTTTCCAACTTTTATTATCCTTTTCTAAGCATGCGATGTTATCTCTAAATGAGTCATGTTCTTCATGCATGCAAGCAATGTCCTTTTTCAAATTTTTAATTTCTTTCTTTTTCATGTCATATTTCTCAAGCAATAATTGGCAAAATGAATTTAGCTCATCATATGACATAGTAGCATCCTCATCCTCGGATTCGGAAGTTACCTCAAGGGGGTTATCCCCTTGGACCATGTAGCACTTGTTGGAGGTGTCGCTTCCAACATCCGAATCGCTCCCGGCATAATATAGATCCTTTTTGCCAAGGGAGGTGATGATGTTCCAAGCTACAAAAGCCGATTCAATGTTAGAAACCCTAGATAAATAATCATCATTTAGGGTACATTTAAGAGCATGAAGGGCTTTTGCATTAGCCTCAATGTACTTGCTATTTGAACAATAATCATTATTAGTAGTAGCAAGATAAGCATGAATTCCTAAGGCTTTGAGGTACAATGACATCTTAATCTTCCAAGTTTGGATGTTAAGAATATCAAAGGTGGGTGGTGACATGAAGTCCATAGTGTGTGTACAAATCTTGTGATTAGCCTAAAAGAGGATCTTTAACTCTTAGGTTGTTAGACCCAATATCAAGAGCACTAGCTCTGATACCAATTGTAAGATCACCTAGAGGGGGGGTGAATAGGTGATGGCTAATCTAATGGTCACTTATGAACAAATAATGCGGAATTAAAACTAAGATGACCAAATTAAAACTTCTTTTAATTAAACACTTATGTATAACTCAAGAGTGTTGCCGAATTCCCCTTGCGAGGCTCTGGACAAGCTCCTCTAGATTCCCCTTGAATGGGTTGAGGTGCCGCGTTGGCTCTCTTGGTTGAATACTAGTGTTAACAACAATCCCAAGCAAGTATGTATATCAATTATGAGCACAAGGGAATATATCATGCAAATATAAGATGAACACAATAAATAGAATGCAAGATATAAAATAGAGACAAAAAGAGAAAGAGAGCAAGAGTGAGCAATCGCAAACACAAAGGGTTTGTTTCGAGGTTCGAGCACACTTGCTCTACATCCCCGCCTTCGACACACGAAGGATTTCCACTATGCACGATCCAACCGGATCTCTCCTTGGTGCCGCAACACCTACAAGCCCTCGGACTCCCAAGTCCCTTACACACCACAAGCCCACCGGCTCGTCGAGGCCGCACCTCAAGCTACAAGTCTTCACTAGGAGCCAACAACACCAAGTCCTCACTAGGACCCGAAACAAACCGCGAACACAACCGTCCGCCTTCTCAAAGAACAAAGATGAACTTTGGTGATCACAACTCTTGATCACCTAAAATCCTCTCACAATAACACTCCTATAGAATGAATAGCTCAATGGATGCTCAAGTGTTTGTGTGAGAAAGCAAGGAAAGAATCTTTGGTGAAAAACACAAGAAAATCTCTTTTACACTCTTTGATAAAACTCTCCTTTTAATTGGAAGTATTGACTCTAATTTTGTGGAGAAAAACCCTTCAGAAAGACTGGGAAAAACTAGCTCTAAGGTCTCCAAAAATCTTGGCTTAAAACAATGACAAAACCCCCTTTTATAGAGGCCAGAAAAATCTGACCGTTGGGCTCTGTCAGAGCTACCGGTCGACCGGTCCGGTCGACTGGCAACGGTCAAAAATCCGACCGTTGCAGCCTCCGGTCGACCGGCCCGGTCGACCGAGCAACTGGAGAAGAGAGTAAACTCTCTGTCGGTCGACCGGCCCGGTCGACCGATGTTTCCCGAGAGCAAAGCTCTCTGAAGCGGTCGACCGGTCCGGTCGACCGATCCTCCAGTGCACACTGGTGTGCACGCTGTGCACGTCCGGTCGACCGACCCGGTCGACCGGCCACTGTCAGTTCTGAAAAATCAGAACTGCCAGAACCAGAAAAATGGGATTAAGGATTGGTCTTAATAAAAATCCCAGAAATTCACAGTAAATCCAGAAAAATAGTTTCAATCAAAATAAAAACTGTTTTTATAAAAATATGTTTTTCTAAAACTTGTTTTTCCATGACTTCACAAAATACAAAAACAAGATATTTTAAACTTATAAAGCAAAGTGTGTATGGATATGATCCACCACACAATCAAGATGAAATATCTAGTTTTTGACATAAAGCACTAAACTTGGTTTTGAAAGATATGTATATAGGTAACATCAAAAACCAAGACATGTATTTTGTCCAATGAAAAATCTTTTCTACTTTAAAAATCTTTTATGAAAACAATTCTAACAAGAGTGTGTGTGTGATATGAACTTGAGCAATCCACCAACTATCTATCCTTTACATTTTAACTAAAACAAATAAAAATCTTATACCTAGACACAAGTCTTCATCCTCTTGAAGTCTCCCCTTGAAGGCTTCTCATTTTCTTGACTTGGTCTAAATGCAATCCACCGAGCTCATCTCTAGATGTGTTCTTGATGCATAGGCTCGTGAATCAACCGGTGCTAGCTTCCAACTTGCCTTTAAATCCTTTGTTGAAGCTCCACACCTACTAAGATCTTGATAATGAATCTGTCACTAATTAAACACAAGATCATTAGTAATCATAACTTCATGAGTTGATCATCATCAAAACTAGGGTGATAGGCCTTTGGGCCAACAGTGCTGTCATTGCCAGGAGAATCTTGGCCAGTGAGGCTCATGGATGAAGTCTCCAGAGAATTTTAGTAGAGATAGTTTCAATACGCCTTACACATTGGTAGCAAAAATTCAGTTTGGAGAGTGATAAAAAATGTGAAAACTTCTGTAAAAGCTTCCATAGTATCCTGTATTAGTAGCTGGATAAAGACTTTACCTATGTCGAGATTCATACTGAAAACTTCTGGAGGTATTGATTGCTCTACAGTATAGAATTTTGTTCCGATTGTAGTAAGAAATTGGGTTGGCTGAAAATCCCACCAGCCATAGTATTCAGTAGTAATGAAAACTAGATGCTGGGCTGGTTTATATTCTTCATTTTCCTAGGTGGGTGGAATTGAGAGGAATCTAAAATATAATTTATCTGAACAAATGTTTCTTAGCTTGAGAGAGGCTGCAGTTAGGGTAGGAATAAGTGGATTCTGTCTAGATAAGAGTGAGAGACTAATCTATAACGGAGACCTTTTTCTATGGCCCAAAATTTTCCTGATTGGGGAGTAACTGGGGTTAATAGAAGTTTTAGAAAAGAAGTGTCGGGTTTACTGACTCGATAAGATCCTCTAGGAAATGTGTGATGAAGTTGATTTATTTTGTGGAGTAATTTGGCTTCACAGTGCTAGGTATTTGAAATATTTGGTGATAGATTTCAGAAAGAAGATTCTTAATTACGTTTTGAGCAAGTTGTTGTCTAGTATGGAGAAAGAATACTAGTTGTTCAGAAAAAATTAGAGGAGTATTACTCTTTGTTGAGTGATTGCTCCTTTTTCTTCAAGAGTGAGACATAATATTCCTGCAAGGTAATTGAAAATAATTAAGAATATTATTCTTTTCAAGAGTTGTAATTAACTCTGAAGTATTTTTCGGGTAGAATATTGCTTCAACTTCAAGAATTTCTTTTGAAGTTTTATTTGTTTGAAATTGGTAGGAAGATTCTTCCCTATCAGGAATATTGCCTGATGAAGATGAGGGAGAATTAGGAGAATTAGGTGCTATTAAATGCCTCCCGTATTAGGCTTGGATAGGACAAGCTAGGGAGTTTTGCCTCTTCCACGCCCTCGGGCTCTACCTGCACTAGAATCCTACATTAAAGTGCAAAAATTTATGAGTTAAATAATCAGATAGAGAATTGTCTCGACCTCTAATATATATTCGATATCAAAATAAAAAATAGACAATTCTGTTTGCTATCTAGTAAAATTTTATTTTGAAGCTACGTTTTTAACATCCATCTCTATAATGATTTAGCAGAACTGCAGTAAATCCTTAATAAGAATTTTTTGTTAAGCAGATCATCTTGAAATTTATGTATACATTTTATTATGGCAAGCAGTTCTTTTTTAATTGTTAAATAATTATATTGGGTTGGATTCCATTTACCAGAATAGAGCCTAACTAATTCCTCAAATTTTTTATTTGGGTTTAAATGTTTAAGGATTCCTCCAAATCCAATTTCACTAGCATCAGTCTCTACTATCTTAAACCAGTCAGGGTTTGTCAGATGTAGATAAGATAGATTTTTAACCTTTTATTTTATTCTTTTTACTGATTTAGTATGTTCTTTGGACTAAGGTTTAGCATTTTTTCTTAGTCTGTCATGTAAGATTTTTGTGTCTTTAGCTAAATCTTTATAGTAGTCTGATACATAGTTTAATGGGCCTAAAGATCTTTACAGTTGCTTTATATTAGTTATTTCATCTAGAAATTTAGAAGCGAAGTCAATGCTTCTATCTGTTGGGATTATAGTTCCATTAACAATATTATGTCCTAAAAAACTTATTTCTTGTTGAAAAAGTTTTATTTTAGGAGCGGATATTACCAGTCCATTTTTGATAATAAGGAATTTAAATATATTTAGATGTTTAAAATGCTCATCTAGAGTATTAGAATATACCAGAATATCATCAATATAAGATAATATAAAATTAGTATGGTTCATGAATATATTATTCATTATATTTTAAAATTCTGATGGAGCATTTTTTAGTCCAAAGGGCATTACATTCCATTCGTAATGGCCAAATGGGACAGTGAAAGCAGTTTTATATCTATCATGTTCACTTATTTGTATTTGCCAATAGCCAGACTTTAAATCAAATTTAAAAAATATTTTAGCATTTACTATACGGTTTAATAAGTCTCTTTTATTGGGGATAGGATATCTAATCCATTTCAATACTTTATTAAGTGGTTTGTAATTTATTACTAGTCTAGGGACTCCTCGTTCCTTTTTAGCTGCATTATTTAACATAAAAGGCTGTGCAGCTCCAAGGAAAATAAGATTTTCTAATTAGGTGTTTATTAAAGAGATCATTAATCTCTCTCTTATAGAGTTCTAAGTATTCTTTATTCATTTGGTAAGATCTTGCCTTAGTAGGAATATCCCTTTTATAAAAGATTCTTCATAGGGTAGAGAAATAATATGTTGTTTCCTTTCCCAAAAAGCATTGGGTAAATTACTACATGCTTGTGTTTTAAAACTTTTTCGACATGCTTAATTTTTGTATGAAGTTGGCTAGATTGTAATTGTTTTGCTATATTTGTTTTGAATATTTCTTCTTTAAGGAAATTGATTTGGTTTTCCTTTAAACAAATTTCTTTAACTTCATTTAAGAGGTTGACTATGGGATTAGTTATGAACTCAAAAGTAATATTTTGCCTTTTATAGCAAGTGACCATGTCCTTTTCATCTATTTGTTTAATTGGCATGAGCTTTCCTAAGAAAAGAGTGCCTAATATGACATGTTATGATATTTCTTTTACTATCAGGAAATGTAAAAGGATACAAACCTTATCTTTACAAATATTTACATATTGACTTTGTATGGTATAGTAAGTGCTTTATTATTAGCAGCACTTAAAATTTGCGTAGTGTATTCACAATATTTTAGGGGTATTAACCCTTCTTTTATGCAATTAAGATCAGCACCACTATCAACAAGTGCTATTAAGTCTTGTATATAGAATTCATTGTTGATAAGTAAGTTGATCTTTATATACCATTTTTGGGTTATTATTAAATCCTTTATTTGTAGAAATTGATTGGCTTGATTTGAAGATTCTTGATTAGTTGCTTCCTTTTAAGTCTTCTTTATCTTGTTCTAATTTTGTTAGTCTGAAGCCTAGGGTTTCATTTTCTTTCCTTAAAGTTTTTATTTCTATTTTTAACGTATTAATTTCTTGATATAGTTCTTGGTTAGTTATAGGCTTCTTTTCTTTGTTTCGGTATCTTTCAAGCACTTCAGAAAGTCTGTAGACATCGTCTATTCTAGGTAGTTTTTCTTTTTCTTTTGTAGTAACTATTAATTCTATTATTTTATTTTTTATTGTTGTATCTATTTCATTGTCCATTACATAGTATAGTAGACTTTTCTTTTCATCAGTAGTTAGGACATAGAGGCCATTCATTTCTACTATAGACTTGTAATAGTTTAATTGATCAAGGGTACAACATTGACCATTACATTTCTGATAATTTTCTTCTTCAGAAGTCTCTTCTTCAGAAGAAGATTGGTCATCTTAAGAAGTAGAATTAATCATTATTTTTAATATTGTTCCTCTGAGACCTTCGTCTTCAATTTCCTCGATTTTCATTTTAGTATAGCATCTATTAGCATAATGGCCTAATTTGCCACATTTATAACATTTTATAGTCTTTTGCTTTTTAGCTTTTGCATTATCTTTTTATGAAATGGTTCCTTTTGTTCTTTATTTTTCTTTTTGTTGTAAACTTTATATCTTTTATTGTTTTGAGTGGGTTTTTAAAGTTATTATTTCTTTTCTTAATATATTTAGGGGGTTTTGGCCCATCTATGGCGAATTGGCTATAAAATTCTCCTAATTGCTTTCTTTCAGAAATTCTATGGACCTTTAAGTGGTGCCTTAATTTCTAGTCATTACGGGCTAGTCCTTCTTGGATACATGAATTTATTAGATTTTCATATGTATACTTATGATATGGTATAGTACTATTATTTTTATCTCTAAGAGTTTTCCTTACTCTTTCAGCAAAAAGATTTGGTAGTCCATCAATTAGTTTAGATTTCCAATGTACATTATTGCATCATGGAGTAGCATTACCCTGCTTTAGAAGGTATCTTTATACCATCTAAAATGAGTTAAGGTTGGGCATTTTAAATTTTGAAGGAGAGTTCTATTCTTTTCTTCATGATTTGTCACTCCTCTAGTGAAGTGTTCTAATATTGTCATCATTAATATATAGACTGCATCTTGAGTCGGTGCATTATTTTCAATTTTAATGACATTAAATATTTCTAATTTTTGCTTTGATGTGATACAATGATCCCACCAGCCTTTTAAAATGCCAGTAAAATTGCAAGTAATGAAATTAGCTATGTCTTTGTCAGAATTATTATTTTGCTTACAGACAGTAGTGTATATGATCATTTTATGTAATTGATCATGAATTACTTTCTCAGAAGCTCCATCAATATTCTAGTCATAGATGGAGTTTTCATGATAAGAATTTTGAACCAAATCGTCATTTTCCTCAAATAAAATGTCCATTAGAGTTGGCCTTTTATAATAATATTTATCAGCTCGTCTTCGGGTCTTAAAATACAGTTTATTTATTTCAGTAGGCTTCATGCTATCTCTAGAAGAGTCTTCAATATCGATGATTTGATTTAAATCTAAGTTGTATAAGTTATCTTCATTGGATATGTCTGATATTGATTCTTCAGGTTCATTCTGCTCTTCATCTATTTCTTGGTCAGATGAATTTCCTTGAATAATATTTAAATTAGCCTTTTTTAATTGTTCTATTAAAGAAGTAATTTCTTCTTTTTGAGAATGAAGTTTAAATCTACTAACCTCTGGAGGTGATTTTATCGGAACATAATTTGTTCTTTCTTCCTTTTTTAATAAAGGAGTTTCTAATTGTACAACTTGATTTAATTTATTTATCAATATTTCTATGGCAGATTCTATTCTGCTTAATTGTTGCCCTAGAACTTGGACATAAACGTTTGTATAGTTATTTTATTTGATTACCTTCTGTAATTCTTTTATTACTTCTTCCCTGGGTTCAAGTAAAATTTCATTTAACGCTGCTGCTTAGTATATTCTGAGGCAGTAGTGAGTTTTTATGGTTTCTCCTGGGGGATATAAAGCATTAATTTTCTTACTATTAATGGTAGCCCAAGATTTATAATGTTCTTCAAGAACATTAAGTTTATTAAACTCATCATTTATATAGATTTCTATGAACCATTCTGAAAGGAGTCTTAATTTATCTATTCGAGTAAGATGTTTATAATATTCATCTTTGTAATAGTATCTTTTTCAATAGGAAAAGTTTTTTCAACCATTGTTTGAACTTGATATCTTTATTATATGCGAGATTCAGATATATTCTTAGTAAGCTTCCAAGTGAAAAATCTATTAAATATTAAAATCCATGTCTGATTGTATAGGAGAGCCTGGATTAGACTTCTCATAAATTGGATGAGCCATTGAAGAGTTAGAAATTTTTATTCCTTGTACTTCTAATTCTTTATCTCTTCTTGTATCATTATAATTTTTGATTGATTGATTTTCAAAGTTAGAATTCCTGGAACTAGAGATTCTAGTTATTAATTTTGGATTAAATTTAACTTCGACTTCTCCATTCTCAGTCTGAATTATTTGGTGTAAATCTGTTTCTATAATAGGTCTAGGAGAAATAGAGGAAGTTAATAATCAATTTTGTGAAAAATTTATTTTTTCTCATTTTAAGATTCTATTTGTTGCTATATTTGAGGTAATAAATTTGTTTTAACCAAAATTGTTTTTCCTGGTTTAGTTATTTGCTTAGGTTTAGGTGCTAAAGTATTCAGTATTTTATAGTGAATCCTAAATATTATTGTAATTGTTTCAGATCCAGTCATAAAATTATAGCCATTCGTTTTTATATTTAGTGTGGCTGCCTCTAATATATTTGGATCTGTCAATGATAGACTTAAATTTGGATATACATTAAAGTAAACCGGGCCATGACAAAGGCTAGTTTGCATAACTCCCATTAGAGATTGAACATAGTCTAGGCATCTAGTATCTCATAGTGAGGTTAGTAATGAAGCATTTAACCCTGAAGTGTTAAAGGTTTTAAGGCTATTTGATTCAACCCAATATGGATAAAATTGTATTTATTGATAAAGGGTGATAAGTCTTCTTCATTTAATAGTTTTATTGATTGTTCATTATTATCTACTTGGATCGTTTTTTTCATGGTTTTGATTGCCACGGAGGATCTAAAATCAAACATTCCTATATTATTGATTTGCTTTGCTGGGACTTTCGGAATAGACCATTTATTAAGGTCCTCTATTTCTATAGGATATTCTATTAAATTAGAATTTTTAATAGATTTTTCTTTAGTTAAATTACGAGAAGCAGAACCTATTAGACCGATTTGAAGGCATCGAGTAAAACTATTCTGTACTCTTTTCTATGCAACTAATTGCTAAGATAACTTATCTTTATTTTAGACTAAGTTTAGATTACTTAATGTACCTTTAATCTATAAAACCTAGCACGACTATTAACGATTTACGGAGACTAAACGGCAGTTCAACGGCAACAGATCCTACGCGACTTAGATATCGTTCCACTAGGTGAAAGCCAGATCATGCAATACCTCGGCATCTAACCATAATCTAAATTAAAAACAAGTTAGCAAAGTAATTAATTACATGAGAAGAGTACAGAATATAGTATCTTACTCAGCCATAGAGGAGAGAAGACAAAGAAAACCAAGATTATCAAGCCAAACGAAAGCATATATATATATATATATATATATATATATATATATATATATATATATATATATATATATATATATATATATAGAGAGAGAGAGAGAGGAGAGAGAGAGAGAAATGTATATCAGCCGATGGCTGAGAGACCCTCTCAGCCTGCGGTGACGTGGCACATTATTAGTCACACTAGAAAGGACGCCCCGGCTATTGAAACAGTTTAAATTACTAAATGCCCCTGCGGTAAAAGAAAATGGATCTGTATAGTTTATTATTTTTTATATTTCTGACGTTAGTCAATATTGTCACAATTACTAAACTGCGACCAATTTCATCAAATTACGAAACTAATTTGAATGCTTCTTTATTAATTTTTTTCAATTTGAAATTTACTAATTTGAAATTTACTGGTTTTTGTTTATCTTTTTTCACATGTAATGTATAAATTATTTTTTTTTACATATTAAATGTAGAAAAAGACTGCGACTATGATCGCAGTGCTTAACGAGAGGAAGTCGTCGACGTTTTTTTTTGCTAGGTTAAATGTAATAACAGTGATTAAGAACTGATACTATAATCACAGTTTACGTATTATTTTATATATTTGTTATTCACTGTGACTGTTTTCTCAGCCGCCTATAAACTATTAAATTTTTTTTCATATAGCATGCGATCAAGGTCTGCGACTATGGTCGCAGTACTCACGACACAATTTTTGTGGATGATTTTTTTCCTAAGTTAAATGTAATAACGGTTACTAAGGACTGATACTATAGTCGCAGTTTACGTATGATTTTATATATTTTTCTCTTCACTGTAACTGTTGTCTCAGCCGTCTATAAACTACGAATTTTTTTACTTATTGCATGCGAAGTAGGACTGCGATTATGGTCGCAGTGTTTAACGGCAACAGTCGCAGTTTTCTAATTTGTGATATACAGTGAAATATACTGATTTGAGAGGACTACGATCATGTTCGCAGTATTAGCTGTTTATATAGTTTAATTTTAGTCTGCGACCATGGTAGCTGTTTTTAACTTTATTAAATGCAAAACGATCAAACTGTTTATAACTGGATAGCGACCGTGGTCGCAGTTTCGTATGTAATTATTATATGAGTACTGCGACCATTATCGCAGATAAGATGCAGAAATAATAACTATACGGTATACTTCATATGTATTTTAAAAATATGAAAGATTATTTTACAGATAGAAGTAAATTTTATTTATAACATAATATGGTGAGAAAGAGTCCTTATAAAAAAAGAGCATTAAAAGCTCTTAAAAGAAGACAAAATAACGTTGAATATTTGAAAATCAGGAAATCCTAATCCTTGTCGTCATCACCATCATAAGCAGATTCGTCGTCTTCATTCTCCTCGTCTTCCTGTTCATCACTTATTTCATCATCATCTTCCTCTTTTTGAGGGTTTTTTGTTCATCGATAAACTCCTAGAATGGATCGTCTCTATCAAGCTCTTCGCCGATCCGTGTCGAGAAAGCGAGCCTCCAGCATCAGAGGACATGCTTTCATCAAGCATGTCTCTTTCAAGTGGCAGAGGAATAATTTCCTCGTCACTAAGCCCCATGAAAACTTCATCATCCTCATGAAGAGGAGGATCAGTTAAAATATTATTTGATGTAGTGAGATAGTCAAAAAAGGAGTGAAGTTCAGACTGGTATCAAATTCACTAGAATACCCTGAAGAAAGAGGACCGGTCGGGGAATGATTGAAGTTAAAATCTGAGTGTTCAGAGAAGAAGATGGGGAAGACATGATACAAGAATGAGTTATTTTTCTGGAAGTTTTTGAAATCAAATTGAAAAGGAAGAGCAAAAATATAGTTTTTAGATATGAGATAACATATTAGTTACAAGCACTATATAAAGGTAAATAATGTGAAAGAATATGAATAGTAATAATAATTGTTATAGGTGACGGTTGAGTATGGGAAGAAGTGGTAAAAAAAAATTAAATATTTAATTGAAGAGTTATGGCGGGAGAATCCGAAGAGTTCCTTTTTTCCAGAGGTTTACTACGTGAAGTACAAATTAACTTTTTATAAATGTTTTCCCTATATCTTTAGATTACGTATGGTGTTCATCTTTCCTTTATCGAGATTAATATTAGTGTGTCTCTTTTTTCGAGACTGTTATTGTATCACGGTAGATAGAATATTAATTACTTCATTTAATTCAGTGTAATTAATATAGTATTTTTATAAGATGTGATATACGCGAACTGATCTCAGGGTCGCAGTGCTAATCTACTTTGTAAAATTATAAAAAATCTGTTACATAAGGCATGCGAAAAAAGATTGCGACTTTGGTCGCAGTGCTGAACAAGGTCGCAGTGCTGAACGATAGCATGTTTCGTCTGTTATTTTTATGGGAATAAAGAATGCGACTAGGGTCGCAGACGTGATATAAAAGAGTTTTGTTATACTATGACTGCGACTAGTGCCTAGTCGTTATATAAAATTGAAAGTTATATTGTATTAATTCTGCGACGATGGTCGCAATGTTCGAAAGTTTTATTATACTATGAGTGTGATTATGATCGCAGACTTTGTAAAAAGGTCAGAATTCTGTTACATAAGGCATGTGAAAAAAGACAGCGTTTGTCGTCGGAGTGCTGAACGATATCATGTTTCGTCTGGAGTAGAATTAGGAATTTTATAACTGTAGATATATTCAGCTGAAAATTCTTTAGGTAAATTTTGTTTGTGGATGAGTTTATGCTAGTTTAGAAGTAAAAAGGGGTATTTTTGTCAATTTGATTCATGATTGTTTAGGCGGGATTTTTTTAATTTTTTTGACGCCTACGCTCTGCGGCCGATATGTGGCATATATTAAGCCACGTCACTGCCGGCTGAGAAACTCTCTCAGCCGTCGGCTGAGGTACAGTAACCCTATATATATATATATATATAATATATATATATAATATATATATATATATATATATATATTATATATATATATATATATATATATATATATATATATATATATAGAAAAATGGATATCAGCCGGCAGGCTGAGAGAACTCTCTCAGCCTGCGCTGACGTGGCTCAAATTGTCACGTCACTGAGTTGCGGCCCGCTTATCGAAAGAAGTTAAATTACCAAATACCCTTATGAAAAGCTACTTTTCGGTAAAAGACAGTGAATGATGTTTCTTTAATTTTTTATCTGATTTGATATTTAATGATTTTTAATATAGTCGCAGTACTTATGAGAACTGCTACCACGGTCGCAGTCTTTTCTAAGGACTGCTACCAAGGTCGCAGTCTTTTTCTGAGGACTGCTACCAAGGTCGCATTATTTTTATGAGAACTGCTACCACGGTCGCAGTCTTTTCTAAGGACTGCTACCAAGGTCGCAGTCTTTTTTCTGAGGACTGCTACCAAGGTCGCAGTCTTTTTCTGAAGACTGCTACCATGGTCGCAGTGTTTTTATGAGAACTGCTACCACGGTCGCAGTCTTTTCTAAGGACTGCTACCAAGGTCGCAGTCTTTTTTCTGAGGACTGCTACCAAGGTCGCAGTCTTTTTCTGAGGACTGCTACCATGGTCGCAGTCTTTTTCTGAGGACTGCTACCAAGGTCGCAGTCTTTTTCTGAGGACTGCTACCATGGTCGCAGTCTTTTCTGAGGACTGCTACCAAGGTCGGTAAAAAGTGTGAGGGAGGGTATTTTCGGAAATTACAATGTTGAGGTGACTGGCATTAAATTGGGCGGGATTTTACAGGATTTTGCCCGCCAAAATTATTACAGATGTGGGGCGGTGATGTTGCCACGCCCGCAGGCTGAGAAAACTCTCTCAGCCTGCAGGCTGAGGTACATTAACCCCATATATATATATATATATATATATATATATATATATATATATATATATATATATATATATATATATATGAGAGAAATGTAAATCAGCTGACACAGGAGGTAACTTCCTCCTATGTCGCACTCAAAATTATATTTCTCGAATGAATTTTCAAGATCCGACCGCACATTATCATCTTCATGCTCTAAGATATACACATATAAAAAATTAAGTGATTTGAAGTTAATTTACTCCATTTTCTTTGGGTTCAAAGATTAACGATTTTTTAACAGTGGAACAAAATGGAATAATTAGATCAATGAATAAACGAACTTCAAATCACTTGATTTTTTATATGTGTATATCTTAGAATATGAAGATGATAATGTGCTGTCGGATCTTAAAAATTCATTCGGGAAATATGATTTTTGAGTGCGACATAGGAGGGAGTTGCCTCCTATGTCAGCTGATTTACATTTCTATATATATATATATATATATATATATATATATATATATATATATATATATATATATATATATATATATATATATATAGTGAGTTGATCCCCTAAGGACGGTTCTCACGAATTCATGTGAGAACTTTCACGTGTGTATATATATATATATATATATATATATTATATATATATATATATATATATATATATATATATATATATAATTTTATTTCGATTATTAGTTTTTCCCGTGAAGAAAGGCCATAACCTGGACTGAATTCAGGAGTTCACTTCATAAAAAAAGGTGATCTATCAGATGTCAAGCAATCTATTAGAAAAGAATGGATCCATTAACAAAGCTAGTTCTTGTTTTGTCAGTCAATCAATTCTGTGGCTTTGCTATTTTTATTGGCATGCAACATGCGGGTACTTCGTTTCCATTTTTTGGACTCTGATGGAGTAGTTTGCGCTAATTAATGCTACTGCTGGTGTGGAGATATGAGGCACGAGAAAAAGGTATATGTGGACAACGGAATAGTTGAGTAAAGCCAGAAATGCAAGGGGGCATGGAAGCACATCTATAGGCAACCACATACTGTCAATAGATTGGCCAAGAAAAAGGCAATTATGAAGTTTGTTGGGAAAATCAGTGGATTGTGGAGATTTGAAAGGAAACAAAGTAGTTGATGGAGTTTCCCAAAAATTGGATAATTCAAAACAGGTTATGAAGATATTTTTGGACCTAAGAAAAAGTTTGTGTTGCTAAAATGCTAGTAATGAGCGTAGATTCATTTACTTTTAAGATTCAAAGGTTCCCCTCTCTCTCCCTCTTGCTTGAGTCACGGGGTGATCGGATCTGAGCTGCAGATGCCGCGACGGCTGGCAGGAGATCCAACCAAGGAATGAACATGTTTGAGTTGCAGACACGACAATTGCAATAGAGGGGAGAAGCAACGACTTCATTGAGGGCGTTCTGGTGGCTTCATTTTTTTTCTTTTTTTTTTTCTCTATTTTTTTTCTTTTGAAAGGTCAAATTGTATATGAGTGTTCCACACTGATTACATTCTAATTTTGCATATTGTAGGTTACCTTTGGGAGGGGGGTGAATAGGTGACTAGGTAATCTAATGAAGAATTAATACGGAATTAAAAGTATTTATGCAAACTAAAAACTATTAAGCCAAACGCACCAAGTATAACACAAGAGGGTAGCCGAATTCCCGGTGAAGGACTTTGAACTATCTCCTCAAGATTCCTCTAGCTAAGAGTTGAGGTTCTGCTATGGCTCTCTTGGTTGAGTACAAGTGTGAGCAAACAATCCCAAGCATATAACAATTTAAGTACAAATATATCAAGCAAGTAATGAATATGAACAATAAGAGCATATAAGATATAAACACAAGTGAGAGATAGAGAGAGCAATCGCAAATACGAGAGATTTCTTTCGAGGTTCGAGCACCCTTGATCTACGTCCCTGCCTTCAACACTATGAAGGATTTCCACTAAAATCGATCTCACCGGATCACTCGGTGCCACAATACCTACAACGAATTCACACTAGAACTCCTTGGACTCACTAATCCCTTTCTTGTTCCTGCAAGAACTATGCAGCAAGCACACTCGCTTGCCGAGGCCGCTCCTCTACACCGAACTCCCACAAGAACTCGAAACAACACGAACTCGTAAGTTCGCCTCCTCAAATACAAAGACGAACACTTTGGTGATCTCAACACTTTGATCACCTCAAACACTCTCACAACAAAGATCCCTAAATGATTGATATAGCAATGGATAGCTCAAGTATGTGTGAGAAAAACATGGATAGAATTTGTGGAGAAAAACTCAAGAAACCTCTTTTTCAAAACACTTTTAAAAAACTCTCATTTTGATATGGAAGTATTTGGCTCTAAAACAAGTGGTGATAAACACATAGAAAGGTAGGAAAAACTAGCTTAAAAATCCACTTCAAATCTTGTAGAAAACAGTCCAAAATAGCCTTAATTTATAGGCCTAAAAAATATAGCCGTTGGGGTCCAACTCAGTAGGATTTCCTGCTGTCGGTCGACCGGCCAGTCGACCGCCAACGGTTGAATTTCTGACCGTTGTGCCACTAGTCGACCGCCCGGTCAACCGAGACCTAGATACAGAGAGCAGAAGCTTTCTGCCGGTCGACCGCCCGGTCTACCGGGGCCAGATCCAGAGAGTAGAGCTCTCTGGCGGTCGACCGGCTCTCCAGCCAAACAATCCGTGCACGTCTGTGCAGATCGGTCGACCGACTTCTGTCTCGATCGACTGTCCGGTCGACCGGCAGAAGGCTTGGTCCAATATCTTTTAAGGGATTAAAACTTGGTCTTTTTACCTTTAATAAAATCCCATAAATTCTCATAAATTTCACAAAAATAAGTTCATTAATATACTTTGAATTACAAACATGTTTGATTAAAAATCAAAACATTTTACAAACATTTTGAACTATTTTTGTGATATGAAAATTTTGGCTTAAACAAAAATCTATTTTTTCAAAAACTATCTCCAAATTGAAAAACGATTTTTCCAAAACTTCTCAAATACAAAAATAAGATATTTTAAACACTTTTGAAGTTATGTATGTATGGATATGATCCACTATACATATATAATAAATATCTATATTTTTGATAATAAGCTCTAAAATAAGTTTTGATAAAACACATGTATATTTGAAGCTTAAAAATCAAACCAGTATTTTCCAAAACAAAAACTCTTTTATGAAACACATATAAATCTTGTGTGTGAGTGTATATGAACTTGAGCAATCCACCAACTAATCTATCCTTTACATTTTATCTAAAAATAAAATCTTGACACTTACAAATATGACACAAGTTTTCTTGAAAATCTTCTCTTTGAAAATCTTCTTCTCCTTCTTGACTTGGTCCAAATCTTTATCCAATGAGTTAGACTCCTCTTGAGTACTTGATACAATCTTGATGGCGAACTCTTGAATCAACATGTGCTAGCTCAAAAACTTGACTCTAAATTCTTTGTTGAAGCTAAACACCTACTAAGATCTTGATTAAATATCTGAGACTAAATAAACACAAGATCTTTTGTACTATAACTATATGAGTTAATCATCATCAAAACTAGAGCGATGGGCCTTCGGGCCAACAATCTCTCCCTTTTTGATGATGACAAAACTCATCGAGTTATATATGCATAGATTAAAGATAAGCTTTATAGAAGCTCCCCTTAACTCATGCATACCAATAAACAATAAGATATTCAATAAAGTGCATAAAACTAAATAAATACATATATGCACAAACTGTTGGCCCAGAGGCCTTCCACTCTAGTTTTGATGATGATTAACTCATGTAGTTATAGTTTACTAATAATCTTGTGATGTTTAGTTTCAGATACTTAACCAAGATATTAGTAGGTGATTAGCTTCAACAAAAGTATTTTGGAGCTTTCACATGGTGATTCAAGAGCCCGAGCGTCAAAGTTCATATCTAGCACTCGTTAGAGTCAAGCTCGGTGGATCACGTTTGGATCGAGTCGACTTAGAGACGGCGCTCTATAAGAAGACTTCGGTACATTGTTTAGTTTATAGTTTAGATCTATTGTTAAAGATTAGATAGTGTGATATGCTCAAGTTCACAACACACACGTTTCATGTTTATTGTTTTCGATTTTCGGTCTAACCGATCTTGATTTTCATGAATAAAATTATATCAAAACAAGTTTACATAATTTAATGTATATTAGATTTGATCTATATACATGTATGCTTCAAATATTTAAACAAACTTAGTTTGATAGTCTATTTCATGAGTTTGGAGTTTTGGTAATTTAAACAAAACTTATTTTCAGATTTAATTTCAAAAATATTGATATATTATCTTTCATGTATATTGGATTATATTCATATACAACATGCTTAATTGTTATTTCAATATCATGTTTTTGTATTTAGATGAGTTTTGGACAAAACGATTTTTCAATTCAAAAATCCAAGTTTTTGGAAACTACGGATTTTGGTTTTCGGTAAAATTTCTAAGTTACAAAAATAGTTCAAAATATTTGTAACATGGTTTGATTTTACTCAAACATGTTTGTACATCAAAGTATTATACTGAAACTATTTTTGTGGATTTTTAGAGATTTTATGGGATTTAATTAGATAATAAAACCCGAGTTTTAAATCCTAAAAAGTCCTGTTCTGGGTTCTGCCGGTCGACTGGACCGGTCGACCGAGCCAGGAGTTGGTCGACCGACGTGCACAGAACGTGCACACCAGTCTGACTGGAGGGCCGGTCGACCGTCCAGAGAGCTCTGCTCTCTGGAAAGCCCCGGTCGACCAGGTTGGTCGACCGGCAGAGAGCTCTGCTCTCTGTTCCTGGCCACGGTCGACCGGCCGGTCGACCGCTGCCCAACTGTCAGAAATTTGACCATTGGCGGTCGATCGCGCCGGTCGACCGACAGCCGTCCAGGCTGCTGACTGGACCCCAACGACTAGTTTTCTTTTGGCCTATATATTGGAGGTTTTGTGGACTGTTTTATGTAAGATTTTTAGAGAGAAAAATTCCATACTCCTTAAGTGTTTTTCAGCAAAAAGTTTTTGGGTTCAAAATTCTTATTCTCTATTTGTTTTAAAGTGTTGGAAATTCAAAGAAAATAGTCCTTTGGGAATTAGTTTTTGGTCTAAAAATTCTATATCTATTTGGAGTTTCTTCCAAGCATTTTTATTTGTTCCAAACACTTTGTTTTCTCACACTTGAGCTTATCTTCTATCCTATCTATTAGGGTCTTTGTTTTTGTGGGAAAAGAGATTTGGTTTGTGGTTGAGATAGACCATCAAGTTGTAAACTTCCTTCATTGTGATATCCCTCTAGTGAGAGAAGATTGATTTGGTATCCCTCAAGTGTGAGGTGATAATGGAAGTGGTGTTTGGCTCCCTCTAGTGAGAGGTGGAGATTGTATTTAGCTCTCTCTAGTGAGAGGTGGAGTTTGTGTTTGAATCCCTCAAGTGTGAGGTGATTGGTGTTTGTTGGCTAAGTGCCTACCCCTCTTGTGTGAGGTAGATTTTGTGTGGTTGTGCATTGCCTCTAGTGAGAGGTTGTATTAGTTGAGAGAGGAGTTGTGTACTCCCGGTTATTGTATTTGTTGGCCCAAAGGCCCTTCACCCTAGTTTTGATGATGATCAACTCATGTAGTTATAGTTACTAATGATCTTGTGCTAATTAGTGACAGATTCATGATCAAGATCTTAGTAGGTGCATAGCTCAACAAAGGATAAAAGAACAAGATTTGGAGCTTGCATGTGGTGATCCAAGGAAGTTTTTGGATCAAGCTTGGACCAAGTCAAGAAGATGAGAAGCCTTCAAGGGAAGAATTCAAGAAGTTGAAGACTTGTGTCTAGGTATAGAATTTGTATTTTTGTTTTAGTAAAAATGTAAAGGATAGAATAGTGGTGGATTGCTCAAGTCTATATCACACACACACACTCTTGATTAGAACTCTTGATTTAATTGATTTCATAAAAGATTTTGTTTTTAGAAAAGAACTTTTATTTTAGAAAAAGATTTTTCTTTAAGACAAAATATTTGTTGGTTTTTGGTATTTCTATCATGTATATTCTTTAACCAAAACCAAGTTGTATACTAGATTTCAAAAACATAGATATTTCATATTGATTGTGGAGTGGATCATATCCATACACACTATGCTTTTAAATGGACTCAAATATCTTGTTTTTGTATTTGATAAAGGTTTGGAAAAACATTTCATGGAAAATTAGGTTTTTATCAAAAGAATTTTTACCAAGTATTTTACCTTGATAGTAGTATGACACATGCTCATACTCTATGATTTTTCAAGACCAAAACATTTTATCCAAGACCCAAAACCTAAATCCAAATTGTCCAGGTCCTGGAAGTTCTGATTTTTCAGAATTTCTCAGTGACCGGTCGACCGGCAGTCGACCGGCACTCGACCGACATGCACAGTTTTTGTGCATGTGCGTATCAGTCGACCGGAGTCGACCGATACTCGACCGACCCAAACCTGTTGCTCTCTGGAAAATGCCAGTCGACCGGATCGGTCGACCGACAGTTCTTTCCAGAAGAGCGGTCGACTCACCAGTCGACCGGTGGCTGCAACGGTCAGAAAAATGACCGTTGGCCGGTCGACCGGAGGTCGACCGCCAGCTCTGACAGAACCCCAACGGCTCTATTTTCTGGCAGCCTATAAATTGGGATTTTGTCATCTGTTTTGAGGTTAACATTTAGGAGACTTCTTGAGCTGTTTTTCAGACACTTTTAGAGGAGTTTCTCTACAAGATTTTAGTGCAAATACTTCCAATCAAAAGGAAGAGTTTTTATCAAGAGAGTGTTTAAGTGATTTCTTGTGTTTTCCAACAAAGCTTTCTTTCCTTCATTTTCTCACCACACACTTGAGCTTTCCATTGCTAGATATTCTGATAGGTGTGTTGTAGTGAGAGTGCTCTTTAGGTGATCAAGTGTTGTGATCATCAAAGAGATCTTTTCTTTGTATTTGAGGAAACGGGCAAGTGTGCTCGTTGTTGGTGGTTGGAGTTCGGTTGTGAACTCTTGGTGGTTAGAGGTACGGCCTCGGCGAGTCGGTGGACTTGCGTGTGTACGGGACTTGGGAGTCCGAGGGTTTGTAGGTGTACGGCACCGAGGAGAGATCCGGTGGGATCTTGCATAGTGGAAATCCTTCGTGTGTCGAAGGCGGGGATGTAGAGCAAGTGTGCTCGAACCTCGAAACAAACCCTTTGTGTTTGCGATTGCTTACTCTATCCCTCTCTCTCCTTTGTCTCTTTTATATCTTGCATTACTTTCATTGTCTTTACTTTACATGCTTGATATACCCTTGTGCTTAATTGATATACATACTTGCTTGGGATTGTTGTTAACACTAGTATTCAACCAAGAGAGCCAACGCGGCACCTCAACCCATTCAAGGGGAATCTAGAGGAGCTTGTCCAGAGCCTCGCAAGGGGAATTCGGCAACACTCTTGAGTTATACATAAGTGTTTAATTAAAAGAAGTTTTAATTTGGTCAACTTAGTTTTAATTCCGCATTATTTGTTCATAAGTGACCATTAGATTAGCCATCACCTATTCACCCCCCCTCTAGGTGATCTTACAATTGGTATCAGAGCTAGTGCTCTTGATATTGGGTCTAACAACCTAAGAGTTAAAGATCCTCCTTTTAGGCTAATCACAATATTTTTGTACACACACACCTCACCATGGACTTCATGTCACCACCCACCTTTGATATTCTTAACATCCAAACTTGGAAGGTTAAGATGTCATTGTACCTCAAGGCCTTAGGAATTCATGTCTATCTTGCCACTACTAATAATGCATATTGTATAGATGGTAAGAATATGAGGCTAATGCAAAGCCCTTCATGCTCTTAAATGTACCCTAAATGATGATTATTTATCTAGGGTTTCTAACATTGAATCGGCTTTTGTAGCTTGGAAACATCATCACCTCCCTTGGCGAAAAGGATCTATATTATGCCGGGAGCGATTCGGATGTTGGAAGCGACACCTCCAACAAGTGCTACATGGTCCAAGGGGATAACCCCCTTGAGGTAAACTCCGAATCCGAGGATGAGGATGTTAATATGTCATATGATGAGCTTAATACATTTTGCCAATTATTGCTTGAGAAATATGACATGATTAAAAAGAATAATAAAAATTGAAAAAGGAAATTGCTTGCATGCATAAGGAACATGACTCATATAGAAATAACATTGCATGCTTAGAAAAAGATAATGAAAGTTGGAAAAAGAAATTTGATTGCATGCATGTAGAAAATGATTCCTTTAGAAATAAACTTGCATGTTTAGAAAAAGAAAATGAGGATTTGAAAAATGAGAATATTTCCTTAATGTCTAAATTGAATATTTTATGTGAAGGAAATATGATTTTGAAAAATAAGATTGATTTGGTGGAAAAACAAAAGGAAGTTGTTTTTCAAGAAAATAAATCTTTGAAAAGAAAAATTTGTGAAAAAGAAAAAGATTTTGTTTCACAAAAGAAAAAGAAAATTGTCTCTTCATCTCATCATGCTTTACATACCACACTAATGAGATTGAAAATTTGAAAATAAAATGAATAATTTGAGTTCAACCTTGAACTCTTGTGCATTCAATCATTCTAAATTGGAGTCCTTGTTTTCAAAGAAACAAACTCCTTCCTCTCATGCACATCATCATGCTCATGCTTATGTTGCACAACATGATCACACTCCTACACATAAGCATACTAAGGTGTACATTTGTACATATTGTGGCCGCAAAGGCCATCTAGCAAAATATTATTTGATAAGAAACCATATCTATATTTTGCTAAGTATAATAAATTTTGGGTTCCTTACAACAATGCTAACCCCAAAGGACCCAAGAAAACATGGGTACCAAAACCCCCACCTTTTGATTTTGATGTAGGTGTGGGATCTCACAAAACGTGAGAAGTTGGTACCTTGGTAGTGGTTGCAATAGACATGATGGACATACACTTGGTTGCATCACTATCAAGGAGCTTGGTGGGACAACCACCATACTTGGAGCTTTGGAGTTGGTAACAACCTCTAAACTCCTATTTTATTTATGTACATGCTTTATACTTTTATCAGATTCATAGCATGTTCATGTTTTAAGATTTTGTGTGCTTTATGTGGTATTTACATGCTTAGATGTAGAATATATCAAACTTGTATGTATACATATACAAATAGTGAATTACAATTGACTCTTAAATAATTGAACTTCATGCTCACTTGTATCCACTTTATGCATATGTATAATCTAGTTTTGATAATTCTCATATATACATGTTTTGCCAATTTTTGTGATTTACTTCATGTATATGCATGTTTAATTCAAATCTAATAAATATACATGTATACCCGTGAGTCTCTTGCCTTCATGCAAACATTTAATAGACTCTTTTATTTTTGGATATGTATGCATATTGTTAGATCTGTATAAACCATACATATACCATGAAAATTGTTGATTTTAGTGAAAAATGATTTTTTTTTGTTAAAAAATTTGACTTATGATCGTTTTTGGCTTCAATGACTATTTTCATGTGGATTACTATTTACATAACCTTTGAACACTCATCTTTAGAAAATATAATTTGGAGCTTTATGGAATATGAGTGCTTGAACTTTTATGTATTTAGTATTATTCATGAAATACATATGATTTCATATTATGAAGGATCTTTAACTAGTTTGTCAAAAATCCATTTAAACTAGTTATCTATTCTTCAAGTATTGCACATGATTCTATTTTTATGGATAAATTCTTTTGTGATTTCAAAATTTTCGATGCTACATTGTATTGAATATTAGTTTAGATGTTAGTATTTGTCAACACTTGGATTTATACTTGTACACCTTATGGACCACAAATAAATCTATATATGATGGGTTGAATGCTTATTTGTGCCTATTAGATGTACTAGTATAGCCTTGTGTTGATGATCATTACATTCTTAAACTTGTATTCCCATTTGGATTTATGTTTTGATCATGTGATTTCATTTCATGTATAAGTTTCTTTTGCCAAAACATTAAAATATACATGGATACCCTTGAGTCATTTGCTTTTCATGCAAATCTATTTATGAGGACTCAATTGTATTTTGGGGATATGTATGTATACTTATGTCTTGTCAAAACATACATATGCTATGAAATATAATTTTGATGATTTTCATATATTAAAATTTGTGATGATTTTCGTATTTTCAAAATTTATGATTTTAAGGAATATTGAGTTTTATTGCAACCTTCATGATACCATGTTTCACATAACACTATCACACTCACTTCTTTTTGATATGGACTTTATGGATAGAGTGCTTTTTATGCCTTGTGTTTCATTGATCTTTCATGAAAAACTTTTTAACTTATTCCTTGATGGAAGGATCTCGTACTAGTTCTTAAAACAAGTTCATTTAACTAGTTCGAATTCTTCATATGGTAGATTATATGATGTATACACTTATGCTTACTTTTCAATTGGTATCATTGGATATTTTCAATTGGTATCAATTTGACTCTTGTTGTATATACTCATATTTTGTTCTTTCATATATGTATGTATCTACTTCAATTGATATATTTTTTTTCATACATATATATGATTTGTACTTGTGCTTTAGCTAAAATTGACTCTTATATTTTTAAGCACAAAGTTGTTAATGCTAGCTTACTTCAAATCTTATTTATCTTCAAGCTTATGCATTGTATTTCATAATTGGTATCAAAATTCAAAATTTGGTTGTTCTACATTTGGTACCTTAAAAGAAAATATTGTATTTTAAGATATTTCAAATTTTGTTTTCATAAGAAAAATTCAAAATTTTTGATTTGTATTGTCTATATGCAAGGAGAGCTTAACATCTCTCTTACATATAGATTCATGTTGAGTATATTATAAATTGAGGAGATTGACAACTCTTCTTTATATGATATACGTGTGTAGGGGGAGCTTCACATCTCCTCTTATGCATGACATATTATACGTTATGTGAATTAGGGCTTGTCATCCCTCTTTCATGTAATGTATATGTGTCGGGAAGCTAACTTAACGTCTTCCTCTTCATGAATTTATATCGCATATAAATTTTATTGATTGATTTGTATTTTACCCTCCTTGATTTCTTTGTTTTTGACAAAAAGGGGAGAAAAATTTGTTTGATGTATTTTTCTTTGAACCCTTTGTTGATGATTGACAAAAAGGGGGAGAAGAATTTGTGATTTTATATGCATGATTTCATGATTTCCTTACTTAAGGGGGAGAAGTATTTGGTTCCTTACTTAAGGGGGAGTAAGATTTGTATTTATGTATATATGTTGTCTTGCAATTAGGAGCAAAAGATTTGATTTATGATTTGATTTATATGATTGCATCTCCTACATTGCATACTTGTCATGTGCTTTTATTGACATATCTTTTATTTATTTGGTATGCATGAGTTAAGGGGGAGCTTCTTTGAAGCTTTACTTTAATCCATGCATATATAACTCCATGAGTTTTGTCATCATCAAAAGGGGGAGATTGTTGGCCCAAAGGCCCTTCACCCTAGTTTTGATGATGATCAACTCATGTAGTTATAGTTACTAATGATCTTGTGCTAATTAGTGACAGATTCATGATCAAGATCTTAGTAGGTGCATAGCTCAACAAAGGATAAAAGAACAAGATTTGGAGCTTGCATGTGGTGATCCAAGGAAGTTTTTGGATCAAGCTTGGACCAAGTCAAGAAGATGAGAAGCCTTCAAGGGAAGAATTCAAGAAGTTGAAGACTTGTGTCTAGGTATAGAATTTGTATTTTTGTTTTAGTAAAAATGTAAAGGATAGAATAGTGGTGGATTGCTCAAGTCTATATCACACACACACTCTTGATTAGAACTCTTGATTTAATTGATTTCATAAAAGATTTTGTTTTTAGAAAAGAACTTTTATTTTAGAAAAAGATTTTTCTTTAAGACAAAATATTTGTTGGTTTTTGGTATTTCTATCATGTATATTCTTTAACCAAAACCAAGTTGTATACTAGATTTCAAAAACATAGATATTTCATATTGATTGTGGAGTGGATCATATCCATACACACTATGCTTTTAAATGGACTCAAATATCTTGTTTTTGTATTTGATAAAGGTTTGGAAAAACATTTCATGGAAAATTAGGTTTTATCAAAAGAATTTTTACCAAGTATTTTACCTTGATAGTAGTATGACACATGCTCATACTCTATGATTTTTCAAGACCAAAACATTTTATCCAAGACCCAAAACCTAAATCCAAATTGTCCAGGTCCTGGAAGTTCTGATTTTTCAGAATTTCTCAGTGACCGGTCGACCGGCAGTCGACCGGCACTCGACCGACATGCACAGTTTTTGTGCATGTGCGTATCAGTCGACCGGGAGTCGACCGATACTCGACCGACCCAAACCTATTGCTCTCTGGAAAATGCCAGTCGACCGGATCGGTCGACCGACAGTTCTTTCCAGAAGAGCGGTCGACTCACCAGTCGACCGGTGGCTGCAACGGTCAGAAAAATGACCGTTGGCCGTCGACCGGAGGTCGACCGCCAGCTCTGACAGAACCCCAACGGCTCTATTTTCTGGCAGCCTATAAATTGGGATTTTGTCATCTGTTTTGAGGTTAACATTTAGGAGACTTCTTGAGCTGTTTTTCAGACACTTTTAGAGGAGTTTCTCTACAAGATTTTAGTGCAAATACTTCCAATCAAAAGGAAGAGTTTTTATCAAGAGAGTGTTTAAGTGATTTCTTGTGTTTTCCAACAAAGCTTTCTTTCCTTCATTTTCTCACCACACACTTGAGCTTTCCATTGCTAGATATTCTTATAGGTGTGTTGTAGTGAGAGTGCTCTTTAGGTGATCAAGTGTTGTGATCATCAAAGAGATCTTTTCTTTGTATTTGAGGAAACGGGCAAGTGTGCTCGTTGTTGGTGGGTTGGAGTTCGGTTGTGAACTCTTGGTGGTTAGAGGTACGGCCTCGGCGAGTCGGTGGACTTCGTGTGTACGGGACTTGGGAGTCCGAGGGTTTGTAGGTGTACGGCACCGAGGAGAGATCCGGTGGGATCTTGCATAGTGGAAATCCTTCGTGTGTCGAAGGCGGGGATGTAGAGCAAGTGTGCTCGAACTTCGAAACAAACCCTTTGTGTTTGCGATTGCTTACTCTATCCCTCCTCCTCTCTTTGTCTCTTTTATATCTTGCATTACTTTCATTGTCTTTACTTTACATGCTTGATATACCCTTGTGCTTAATTGATATACATACTTGCTTGGGATTGTTGTTAACACTAGTATTCAACCAAGAGAGCCAACGCGGCACCTCAACCCATTCAAGGGGAATCTAGAGGAGCTTGTCCAGAGCCTCGCAAGGGGAATTCGGCAACACTCTTGAGTTATACATAAGTGTTTAATTAAAAGAAGTTTTAATTTGGTCAACTTAGTTTTAATTCCGCATTATTTGTTCATAAGTGACCATTAGATTAGCCATCACCTATTCACCCCCCCTCTAGGTGATCTTACAGTATTGCCCCAAATCCTCAGTGGAGGTTCCCTGTGTGGGCCCTGTGTGAACGAGTTAGTGGAATTCCTTTTGTGTGAAGGCGGGGACAAGACTGTGTGCTCGAACCTCGAAATATATCCGTGTGTTTGCTATTGATCCACTTTCTCTAACTCTCTCTATTACTTTGTGCCTTGCATCATTTCATATTGCTCATTCATATATTATATGCTTGGCTTGTTTGTGTGTGCCTCACTTGTGTTTAACCAAGAGAGCTTCATATAGCACCTCAACTCTTATTCAGAGGAATCAAGAGGAGTTAGTCCAGAGCTCTTCACGGGAATTCGGATACACTCGTTGGTTACATTAAGTTTGTTATAATTTAAGCTTTAATTTTCGCATTATATTCATAGATTAGTCGTACACCTATTCAACCCCTCTAGGTGTACTTACAATTGGTATCAGAGCCTACGCTCCTGATATAGGTTTAACCACCTAGGAGTGTGATCTTGATTTTGCTAATCTACATCTATCATTTACATTTGCACACTATATTGTTACACACACTCATGAATTGCTTGACACCTCCTATATTTGATACTTCTAACATTGTTATTTGGAAGGTTAGGATGTCCATGTACTTGAAAACCCTAGGCTTGCATGTTTTCCTTGCCGCTACCAAGAAATCCTATCTTGGTAATAGCAAGCATATAGAGGCCAATGCACAAGCCCTTGAGGCACTTAGAAGCACGCTTAATAAAGAATATCTTTCTATGGTTTCTAACTGTGATTCCGCCTTTGCAGTGTGGAACATGTTGACCTTCTCCAAGCTTCAAACGCCAACCATTATGGAGGATGAATCTAGTGGAGAATCCGAGTAACAATGCTACATGGTCCAAGGGAATGACTCCTTGAGGTATATTCGAAATCTCAATTAGATGGTGATGATGTTAGTTCTTCTTGTGATGATTATGTTGATCCAAATGCTTTGAATGAAGAACTATCAATTGTATGTGAAAAATTGTTAGAAAAATATAAAGTTTTGAAAAAGAAAACTTGTAAATTAAATAAAGAAAATGAGGATTTATTTTCAAAACTTGAGATTGCTTTGCAAGAAAGGGATGAGATTTCAAGTGAACGTGACTCACTTAAATCTCAACTTGATCTTGCTCTAAATGAAAACAAGATTTTGAAAAAATAAAATGATTGTGAAAATATTTTTAAAGAAAAATGAGGCTTTATCTTTAAAAGTTGATTTTGTTGTAAAAGAAAATATTTCTTTGAAAAACAAAATTGATTGATTTCACAAGAATTGGAAGATTGTTTAAAGAAAAATGTTTCTTTGAAAAATGATATAGATTCACATGGTTGCCATGCTAGTGTAGCTTCTTCATCTAGCTTACTTATTGCATACACCTCTTCTAACATTGAAAATGATATATCTATAGTTAAGAAGAGTGTGGATTGTTTGGGCTCCACTTTGAGCCATTGTGCCATGAACCATACACGGTTGGAAACTATGTTTCAAAAGAAACAAGTTCCATCTATGCATGCACACAAATCACGGCATACACATGCTCCTCACATACACACTCATAACACGATGTATACTCATGGTGTACACTTGTACACATTGTAGACGTAAGGGCACCTTGCTAAATTTTGTTATGATAGGATGCATGTTTCAAATTTAGCAACTAAGTTTGTTTGGGTTAGAAAAGGAGCTACCCCCATGACCCAAAAGAGTTTGGGTACCAAAATCCACCCCTATGCTATTTGATGTAGGTGTGGACTCTCGCTAGACGTGAGAGCGATGGTGCCTTGAGGTGGATGCGTTCTGAGCTTAAAGAGAACTATTGGATGCATCACTTTCAAGGGGAGTTTGGTGGAAGGATCACCATGGTTTGGAGACATAGAGATGTACCCTCATCGATTTTGGTAAGGATCTCTTACTCCTCATTTTACATGCTTTTCATATTGTTGATTTTTAGCATGTCATGTTTTAAATGTTCATTATTCCATACGCGATGTTTATTAGTCCTATTACATACATGATTAGTATTTGAGACACCCATGTTTAATATGGACTAATACTTTGTGTTCTCACATTTGTTTGGCTATCGTGTATATCATAGATCTATGCTATGCATTTGCCATAATGATCATATGAATTTTTTGTTTTGATTTCTATGCTTCATGCTTTGATTACATGTTTAAATGTTAGTTTTCATTAAAACTTGGATTATACTTGTACAACTAGTGAGCCACAAATAGATTATTATGTGTTTGTACTTGAATGCTCATTTGTACTTATTAGATGTACTAGTATAGCCTAGTTTTGATGATCATACATTTTGACTTGTATTCTCATTTTGTACATGTTTCATATGTATGTTTAACTTCATGTATATGTCTATTTTGTCTAAACTATAGTTATATATACATCCCTGAGCCACTTGCCTTCATGCATATACTTTAGTGGACTCATTATATTTGGATATGTATGTATACTTTAGTTTGTACATGACATACATATACCTTGAAGGATTTTAGTTTTGATGATTTTCATGTTTTAAGGAATTTCATTTTGAGCTTAATTGCCTATTGTCATGACTTTGTATTTCACATTATACTTGTACACTCACATCATTTTTGTTTACTCATGATTTATTTTCATGAGACTATATATGCTTTATAGACCCTTGAGTGTTTATGATCATGTGATTCTCATATTTTCATGGAAATATTTCTTGTTTTATTCCTTGCTTGAAGGATTTCGTACTAGTTTACAAATTGTCATATAACTAGTTCGTATTCTTCATTATTGTAGAGTTTTTCAAACATACTATATTTTCAAACTTATTTTTGAAAACCCCTACCCATTCAAGGTGGTTGGTTGGGCGACCATGCCTTGTATGTTTATTATGAAAATCCATTTTAAACATATGCATGAAATGGGTGGTACGAAATATGAGTTATACACACTTGATCTTATTATTTTTTCAATTGGTATCATTGGATCTTTTCAATTGGTATCACTATTGACATTCTTTTGTATACTCATATATTTTTTACATATATGCATGCTTACACTTCAAATAGTATCAATTTCGATTGGTATTTAATTTTTCATACATATATATGCATTTTATTTGTGCTTAATATATCTCTATATCTTTGAGTACAAATTTTAGTTATGCTAAGCTTGATTTCTTAAATGATATTATATTTCAATTGTATCTTATACAAGCTTATGCATCATTTTGTTTGGATTTCATAAAGGGGGAGAAAATTCATATTTACTTTTAATTGGTTTTGTTTCTCTTTGGTATTTTACTCCAACACTTTATGTTGAAAAAAGATTGAAAAATGAGATTGATTTTTTTTGACATCATATGCTCCTAATGAAAAATTACTTTCAATTGGTACTAATCTTTACAATTTATATCAAGATTATCTATATGTTTACATCATTCAATAATATCAAAATTTTTTGTTGTTATTTACTTTCAATTGTTTTCAATTGGTATAATATAGACTGGTTTATGGTATGTTTTATTGATATCATGATGCACTAAATTGATATATTTTTTTCATTTGGTATCATAATATTTTGATTTGATTTACCCCTTATTGATATTTTTTTGTTTAAGACAAAAAGGGGAAGAATATTGTTTTATTGTTTTCTTTGACCCCTTTGTTGATGATTGACAAAAAGGGGGAGAAGTATTTGAGTTCATATGCATGTTTATTGTTATTTGTAAGTTTATATCAAAGTTTTCTTCATATTGATATCAAGAGAGAGTTTGTTGATGTTTTGATGTTTTGTTGATATTGGTATCAATAGAACATATTTTGTTGTGTTGGTTTATTGGTATCAAGAACTTTTATTAAAATTTTTATTGCTGGTATCAAAAGATTTTATTGATTATCTTTCAGTTGGTATCAAGAATTTTTATTGATTGGTATCAAGAGCTTTTATTGCTCTTATTGATAAAGTTTTCAAATTGAAATTTTATTGGTATAAAGAGTATATTTTAAGTTTATATTTTCAATTGTTATTTAAGAACATGTTTTATTTAAAAAGGAAAGAGAATTTATTTTAAAAGTTTAGTATCAAGAGCATGTTTATTTCATTATGCATGTTTATGCATATTCATGTTTAATATTCATTGCATATCTTATAGTTTATTGTTATGCATGAGTTAAGGGAGAGCTTCTTTAAAGCTTAACTTTAATCCATGCATATATAACTCCATGAGTTTTGTCATATTCAAAAAGGGGGAGATTGTTGGCCCAGAGGCCTTCCACTCTAGTTTTGATGATGATTAACTCATGTAATTATAGTTTACTAATAATCTTGTGATGTTTAGTTTCAGATACTTAACCAAGATATTACTAGGTGATTAGCTTCAACAAAAGTGTTTTGGAGCTTTCACATGGTGATTCAAGAGCCCGGCGTCAAAGTTCATATCTAGCCTCGTTGGAGTCAAGCTCGGTGGATCACGTTTGGATCGAGTCGACTTGGAGACGGCGCTCTACATGAAGACTTCGGTACATTGTTTAGTTTATAGTTTAGATCTATTGTTAAAGATTAGATAGTGTGATATGCTCAAGTTCACAACACACACACGTTTCATGTTTATTGGTTTTCGATTTTCGTTCTAAACCGATCTAGTTTTCATGAATAGAATTATATCAAAACAAGTTTACATGGTTTAATGTATATTACATTTAAAGCTAGTGTGCCTGCTTGTCTTGTGTTTTTTAAGTTTCAGATATTGATTAAGATCTTAGTTGGTGTTTAGCTTCATCAAAAGACTCAAAGTCAAGTTTGAAGCTAATGCATGTTAATTCAAGAGCTCAAGCGTAAACAATACATCAAACACTCAAGATGGAGTCTCGCTTTAAGGAATCAAGTTTTTGATCGAGTCAAGTGGAGAAGAACGATCACATCATGAAGAAGAAGACTAGAGTTTGTACGTCTAGATCTTGTGTAAAGTTTAAAATGAGACTTGATGGCTTAAGCACACAGAAGTTTAAATTATTTTTTAAGATCAAAAGTTTTGGTGTTTTGGTTTAACCCATTCCGATTTAACTAGAATATGTTTTTTGGTTTCATGAATGAATATTCTCAAAAAAAAGTTCATCTCATTTTATATGTGTTTTGGAGTCTATCCATACACATTATGCTTTAAATGAGTTTAACAAACTTGTTTTTGTATTTATATACAAGTTTTTAATTTAAAGTTTAGTTTTGAAAAAATAATTTTAATATTTTAAAAATGGTATTTAACATCTCAAAAATAGTTTATATATATGAATATGTTGTTGTATTTTTTTTCACACATATTGGTGCCTTAAAGTATTTATATGAACTTATATTGTATATTTTACAAATATTTAATGAATTGAAAAATTAATTTTAAAAAAGATTTAAAAATTAAGATTTTTGGGCTGTAGGCCGTCTACCGCTAGCCAGAGCTGAGTGCTCTATCGGTCGCGACCGTATATGCATAGCTTTATGTGTGCGTGTGTATCAGTCGATCGACCGCAGAATATTGAGTGTCTCTGTTTCTTGACCTCGATCGAACGTCCGGTCAACTGCCAGAGTAGCAAAGCTCTCTGTTTGAGCTCAGTCGATCGACCGGTCGACCGCGAACTCTAACAACTATTTTTTATAGCCGTTAGCGATCGACTGCCTGATCTCTGGCAAAAATCCAGAAACAAGCTAGTTTCTGTTTGAATGATTTTTGTTTTATTCTCAAACGAATATATTTTACTTTATTAGGGTTTAATCAATATTTAAACACCTGGGTTATTCTCGAATCATCGCTCCCTATTCCTATAAATAATAGTCATTTGAGAGAGTTTTTAATAAGAATTTTTAAGGTTTGCAGCAACTTTTGATTGAGAAATTTTGTTTAAAGTTAAAAAAAAAATCAAGAAAACAAGTTTTTGAGAAATTCAAGTTTCAAGCTTCAAATCTCTATTTCTCCAAGAAAATTTTCCCAAGTGTTATTTTAAGAGCTTCATTTCAAAACTTCTAGTTTTCTCACAAACTTGAGCTATTCATTTCTATCTATCCTTTTAGGATTTCTTGTTTATGTGAGATTTCTAATTTGTGATCTTCGTGATTACCAAGTGGTGTATTTCCTTAAATTGCTTGTGCTATCCTCTTGTGTAGAGGTATATTTTTTTGTACATTTTCTTTGTGCTTTGGTTTTGTGCCCACCTCTTATGTAAGATTTATTGGATTTATGTCCACCTTTTGTGTAGTAGTTGTTTCCTTTGTGGAGTTTTTTTGTGGAGATAGTGAAAATCCTTCTATGTGAAGGTGGGGATGTAGAGCAAGAGCTCGACCCATAAAATATATCTTTGTGTTTTCGTTTACTATCTCTCAACTCAACTCTACTCTTTGGTTATATCTTGCATTGCTATTATTGTTCAATTCATATATGTTTAATATTGTGCCATACATTGTTTTGATCCATAGAGCTATTGAAGTACCTCAACCCTTATAAAAGAGAAATCTTAAGGAGAATTCTAGAGCCCGTCACTAGGAATTCAGATTCACTCTTTGAAATTTATATTTGTGTTAGTTTTTATAGCCATTATTGTTAGCTTTCACATTTGTTAGCACTTCACTTATTCATCCCCTCTAGGTGAACTTTCAATTGGTATGAGAGTTTAGTACTCTTGATATTCGGTTTAACCAATGTAAAGAGATTCTTTATTTTCTAATCAGCATATTTGTTTTTACCCTCATGACATATAGTTGTAAATCGAGTATTTATTGTCCACCCAAGTTTGACGGACTTGACTTTCCCATATGAAGGTTAAGACGACCAATTTCTTGAATTCCTTGGGTAGTAGGGTAGCCAAGCTATAGGCATACCATTTTTTGTCTCGAGGTTGATGAGGACGGCATGGCCTGAAATTACTGTTAAGGAATATAATGCCAATTAAAAGCTCATTATGCACTATTACAAGCTTCAAATGATGATGGTGTTTTCTAGGTTATAAATTGTATATTGCATATGATATTTGGCAAGTTTTGATCACTACTCATGAAGGCACATCATAAATCAAGAAACTTAAGATTGATTTGCTTAATTCTCAATATGATAGCTTCATATGTTTGATGATGAATCTATAGATTATTCTTACATGTTTCACTATAATTATTAATGCACTCATTTCTCTAAGTAAATCTGCCAACAATGATTAAAAAGTGCGAAAAATCATTAGAGTACTTCCTCAAGCTTGAGAAGTCAAATCTACCACTTGAAAGAGCTCAACAATAAGAAGAAAATAGACTTCACCACTTTCATGTGAAACTTGAAGACCCATGAAATGGATATGAATGCTAGAAAAGATCTGATTGCATCTCAATTTTGCATTATTATCATCACATTTGCACATTTGTTCTTCATTATTTTTTATTTAACATGCTATTAACCTTTTTTTTATTATGGTGTGCAGTTACATCAATGAAAAGATAAAGATACAAGAATCTTCTATTTATCCCTATCCTACCTAAATTTGAATTTCAATTTAAATCAATTGAAATCAAGAGGAGAAAAAGGAAAAATCATCATCTTCACAATTTAAATTCAAAAATAGAATATATTTCTAGAAAATAGATGGGATAAAGCTAATCCTAATGGAGATAAGAAGAATATTAAAATTAAATCGAGTTCGAAATCAGTTTAGACTAGACACTTCTTAGTATTTAAATTATAACATTCTCTACAGATATTCAAATCTGATTCATGATGCTACAGAAAGAAGACTTAAAGAGCTACAATTTATATGTTGACCAGTGTTTTAAATATCGGATATCAAAGATATACCGGTCGGTAAAATTTTGTACTGGATACCGAATACCGGGTGATATATCGCGATCTGGTACTAAATACTGGTTGATATATCAATAGTAAATACAAATAAGACATTAGTAAAAGAAATAAGTTATATCCAACCCATATAAAAACATCATTGAAATACCATAATGAACATAGAATAAAATAAAACAATCTCTCAAGTAAAAATAATAATTATTATCCAAATAAGTAGCTATAAAGGCTGATATAATGTTATATTCATCTTGAATATCGGCCGATATATCGGCCACGTGACGATATATCAGCCAATATCAGTCCAAAATGATATCCGGTAAATTTTTGTACTTATCGTATCGTATTGGATAAAATACCGGTATTTCGGCCGATATATCGGTATATCGGTCGATATTTAAAATAATGATGTTGACCACTCTGTGAGAGTCCATCCATCTATTGAGTCATATCCAGCAATTAACACGCCGATTTGCTACAGATTAATTCAGAGTCAAATTTCCTTATTGAATTAGGATTGAGTTAAACATCCTAATTTGTATCTTATTGTGATTTATTCTGAGGCCTATTTAAAGAGCTGAAATCTCTCATAAAAAGTTATCTCCACTGTTCGCCCAAAAGGTTACACTCTCTATTTGTATAAGTTTTGATGATAACAAAACACATAGAAACTATTTGGTACTAATAAGTTATTTTAGAATGAGTTTCAGGTTTGAACAAGTATTGATGGCTTCAAGCATATTGCAAGGTTAATTACGCTAAAAGCATGTTGATTAGGCTGATGGCGCAAGAGAACTCTTTATAGGAGAGGAGGCTCTAGCTCAGCAACCGTGGTTCAGACTTCTTCTTTTAGTTTTTATATTTTTAGTTTGTTAAAGGATAGTGTATAGTGTTGAAGCTCAAACCTGCCACACACACAAAATTGCACTTGATTTTTGATTGTTTACAATTCTGCATATTATGTCGCATTCTCTCACCGCTTTATGAATAAATTGTCGATCTAAACCGTGTTTTTGTCTTTATTGCAGTAGATCCAAAGTTCAAGGGCAAAGATGGAATAAGAGCTTAATTAAAACCAATTAATGGTAATTAAATCCGTATTACTTGGAGGCCAAGCCAGGATTATCTAGAAGATTCATTGAACCTAGACTCCTGCGCATGTCAGACGAATATGCGGACGAAATTACCAGAAATTGAATATACCTGGAAGCTCCACGAAGCCAGAGGAATAATCTGACAAAAACCAGGGACCTAAGTCCCTGGTATTGCCGCGGATCCGCGGCAATACTTGCGGATCCGCGGGCAATAGTAAGGAGTCATGCGTCGATTTTCGACGCATGGCCCCATCTCGTCTTCTAGAAGGATCTTTCGCCTATAAAGCCCCTTCAGAGAGCCAAACCTGGGCAGTCTTCATTTTTAGGAGTAGGTGCAGATTTTAGGAGTATGTAGGTGAGTGTTCTTCATTTCTTGTATTTTCATTTTTTTAGATCATTGTAGTAGGGCTGAGTGATTTCTAAGAGAGAGAAAGCAAGGGATTGATGTAATAGAGAGTGACACTCTATGTAAAGATGCTCCTTTCTCTTCCATGTAATCTCCTTCATCTTCTACATGATTTCTTGCTAACTTTTCTTCTCATGGCAATCTAACTACTAACCACTAACCATCTAACCACTTACTTGATAATCCACATGAATCGGATTGCCTCTACAAGGCCTTGTTCTTGCAAGAGCCTTGATGCCCAAAGATGATGGGTTCTAACATCTAACTTGCTAACTTGCTAACCAAGCTAACTCTCTTTTATTTCATGCATTCTTTTTAGTAGTGTAATGAGCGATGCTTGTATTGGCTTGTTCTGTTGCAATGTTTGAATGTGATGAACCATCCATGAGCCATGCTTTGTATCGTCTCTTGGAGCCAAGGATTGTGATGGCCGAGGATCAAAATGTGAGGCAACTATCTCGAAGAGGTTAGCATGGTTAATGGATCACTTAGTAGTTAGTAGCCATGAGTTTTCTTTTAGTTTTGTTAGAAATCATTTTCAAGTTTCTTTTGATCATTTCCATCGTTGTTTTCACCGCCTTCTTAGTTTACCTTTGTTCCATCTTCTTTCTATTCATTTTCAACCACTTCTATTTTGTTTTCACTTCGCCGTTTTCATCGCTCTCCTCACATACCATTCTGATTTTCTTTTCTTTTCTTTTCTTTATCATTCTTTCAACAAAAAGAACTGTTAACTAAAGACGTGAATAGAAACTATTATGCTTCTATCGCCTCCCTTCCCTGTGGATACGACCCGTTGATCCAATGCTATAAC